>JAASGD010001175.1:0-12618 GCA_023334115.1 Globisporangium megalacanthum | reverse complement strand
GCACGAGCGGGAGGAGCGCCACAGGAGACAAGGAGGCGCCGCGTGAGCGACTCACGTCCGGCGTGATGGTCGATTGAGTTCTTTTTTGAACTGGTCAACAGGCTCAAGAGCTCAGGTGTCGCGACTATGCTGTTTGGCAGACTTAACTGTGCAATCGAAAGATGCTATTCGCCAGGTTTGTTGAAGATGTCCAACATAAAAAGCTGATGTGGTTCAAGCTCACAAGAGTTCAAGCAGAGATTTGAGTCAAGTCTCTCGCTCGCTCACACCTTCTTCGATCAACGCACGCCATGCGCCGAGAGCTGCTTCAGCGGCGTGATCGAGTTCTTCGTGCCGCCGCACCCGCCGGCGTACACACCCACGGCCGTGCGGCTGCCAAAACCCCGCGCTACGCTCGGTCAGATCGGTGTCTCGCTCGTGCGCAGCCCCGCAGGTGCACTGCCACCGGCGCTCTACTTGGCGCTGCGGATGCAACGCGCGCACGAGCCGCGCTTCGTTTTCCGCCTCGCTCAACAGCGGCAGAGGGAAGTGATGGTGACGGGTTCTGCAAGTACGTCTCGCTCACGCGCAGTGAGTTCCACGGTATGATGGTGGATCTACGCAGCGCCTTCCCAGAGCAGCTCGAGACGAACTTTGTGGTCGACGTGAAGAAGCTCTGGTGCGTGCGTGCGCGTGGGTTGATGTGAGGAGGGAGGAATGACTTGAGACGACCAGCCCCTACAGCCACCAGCGACTGACGCGACTCGCACGTAACTCGCTTGTAGGGTCTTCCGCGTCCGCCGCGTCGTGTCCGAGACGGAGCAGGACCTGTTCCACACATTGCGGCAGCTCGTGATCATCCCTGAAGTGCTCGAGAGCGCGTTCTTCCACACTGCGCTCGTGCTCTCGCCCTCAGAGGCGATGGCGCTCGTAGCACTCGCTGACCACATCCGCGCGACGAAGCAACACACGCAGCTGATCCACGCGCTCGTGGACGAAGAGACGAAGCGCATGGTGACTGAGACGAACCTGATTGACTTTGAGTACGTAGAGCTCGTGTTCTCGAAGCTCCTCATCTCCTCCCGGTACATGTGCAGCGAACCAATCCGGCAGCCGCTGCTGCTGTACGACCACGACATGCTCTTTAAGCCGCGTCGACGTCGTTCCCGCGCCGCGTACGCGTGGTCACTGGGCCGGGAAAGCACGTCTACTTTACACTGCGGCGGCGACACCGCGTATGGAGCCTCTCGGACACGTTCAACAACGACCTCGCTGAGCTCGTCGACGAGGACAGCGATGTGGACAGTGTCGACGGGTCCCCGCTTCCGTCGAACAGCATGCGGCTGAGTGTGCTGCTCGAACGTCCGCGCTTCCAGCGGTTTACAATGCGGCGTGCGTTCCCAGCGTGCCGCGTGCACCAGCGCAGCCAGAACTTCCAGCGCATCCTGTGCATCACAGCGGTCGGCGACCGGCAGACAAAAGCGCTCGAGATCCACTCGGTGCCGTTGTGCGGCGCGTTCGCGAGCCTCGGTACGATCTTTGCCGAGCCGGAGCCGGTTGTGTCCAATGCGAGCACGCTCGTGTCGTACAAGATCACAGCCCGCCACGACTCGGGCTTTACGTTCTTCCTCAACACCTATGCGCGCAAGGCACAGCAGCGCGTGGAGATGCTCGTGCACCCCGGTCAGGACCTCATTGCGATGTTCATGCTCGCACAGCTTATCGACTCGTTTGTGCTCTCGTGAGCGTTCCTGTGGTGAGCACAGGTTGGAACATGCTTGTCTCGTGCTGCCAGGCGCACAAGCAAGCTCGAGGTTGTCTGTCATGCGATCATTGTCGTCGTTTGGGTCCAAGTGTTCCTGATCAGGAGGTCCTCAGCTGGTGGACACCGTAAACGGTTGAGCTTATTATGTGTAATTTTCAGAATCAATTTGCTTACATTTTGGCAATTCTGTTCCTATTGCTCGCAAATTGTCGATTTTGCCAATGAAATCGGCCATTTCGTTAGGTATCCAATTCCTTTCTCCCACATATCTGTCGATGATGTTTCTCGAATTATGGAATTCATGTGCTTATTCCATCTAAATATTTAAAACAACTTTGGTTAGTATAGTAAAATATATTGGCCATAAATGATCCATATTGCATCATGCTGGTGTTCGCATCAGCATGATGCAATATGGATCATTTATGACCAGCAGTCGTCACAGAAAGAAGCCCACGATTCTGAACTCGCCTTCTCATCAAAGTTCAACTACATCAGCGACACCAACCAAAGCGACCCCCACAGCCAAGACTGTAGACACATGCGAGCGGCTCAGACGAGCGGCTGTCTCTCACGCGTAGGTGGCGTTAGGCGTGCAGTGACGCACGCGCTGCTGCTGCTCACAGGCAGCGTCGCCCACGCACTCGACGTACCAGCCTCTCCTTGCCGTGTCTGAATTTGCTCTTCTATGTGAGCATCCATTGTATTAGCAGTCGAACACGCGCTTGGGTCCGTCGGTGTAGTGAGTGTTGACGGGCACGAAGGAAGCGGTGCAGACCTGACGCTCTTGAGTTGGGAGATGATGCGTGGTGGAGCCAAGTCTAAATGAACTGTGCTTTGGTGTTGCCATATCTAAGCCGTGTGTAGCCATGTGTCTCATGCGATGCACCAGATCCAAACCCAAACCAGACTGAAATGGGTCGCAAGGTCTGCGTGACTCAAATATAGACCAGAACTGGTGGCGACCCAGGAAAAAGATAACCCGAGAGAGAAGAGCTCAAAGACGAGCACGGTCCCTGGTCGCAGTGTGCGCTGAGGCGGACGCACGACGTACGAACTCTGGTGGAGAGCAACACAGGTGTCGAAGAACCGACCGCAGTGGAAGTACGGCCACGTGTGGTTGACTCGTCTTTAGTGGCGCGGATGGTATACCACCAGTTGCCACCCAAATTCCTCACTGCGTTTGTGTTGCTGTCGAGCACGGCGTCTGCAAAGCACTCGCGGAGCTGCGGCTGCACGAGCGCACCGAAAAACGCTGATGTACTCGGCGCTGCTACCACCCACACCATTATCACTACCACAAAATGAAGAGTGGGCCGTTGGAATCGCAGTACACGTGAGCGCCAGCGCTCGTTTGGCAACTGAGTGACTAAATCGCAGGTCGTTGCTCGTACTAACCAAACGGATCTCCGTTGTAGCAATCGCCAGTTTTATACCGAATTTTTGATTTCATAATATGGAATCAAAGATTCGGTACTTCCTCTGTCCATAACGTTTGGCACATTCGATGTCCCAAACATGCCAAATTCCAGATCTATCGAATCCCTATTGGCTAAAATTCACATCTAATTAAGCAATTGATCAGCAATGCCTGCAAGAAGTGAACCCTCACGTATGCGGTCGAAAATGCTAATTTCACCGGTCCTTTGTCGATTGCGCTCAAACTCGCAGGGCATTGTCATCAGTGTGTTTGGTGAAACTCATCAAAGTTTCATTAGCTAGATCGTCACGGTTGTTGAGGAATCATGCCCCATCGAAATCTTATTTAGCCGTGTGTGCCGTTTTTCTGACGAGGTGGCCGCTGAACAGATAAAGAATTTTCACCAAGAAACTATTTTTAGATACTTTATTCAAGTCAATTTCGTCATTATGGCTATAATTTTAAATATCACAAAGAATGGATCGCATATTCAAACAAACGTCAACCTTTTGACGGTGTCACCATGAGCTCGCGAATGATCCAATCAACAAATGCTCGTGTGTACATTCTCACTTTTACATGGTCTTTCGAGTGGTCAATGTTTGCGGAGATAAGAGAACAAACCGGTGACGTTCTAGAACACAGCATAAAAATGACCCGAAATGGGTCCCTTCTTACAGACATTGGTGATTAAACAGAAGTTACGCTCGTGCTGATCTCATACAAGTCATCGCTGGAGACAGCGACAGTAGACGGAAGGGCGTGAATCCGACGCAGATTTGCCTTGTGCTGACGCTGAAGCTTGTAATCATTGCCACCGCGAGCTTCGAGCACCGCCACGATGACATGCCGCAGCGTGACGAATGTGTTGTCAAGAGTCTCGCTGCTCATTGAGGAGAACGCATCACGAACGTGATCGACCAGTTCTTCGATCGACCCCATTCGCTGTTTGAACTGCTCTGCTTGGAGAGATGCGAAGAATCCCAGATCAGGACGTTTAGGTCCAGGGATTGCGGTGGTTGGCACCGCACAGCAATTCTCCACCCGTGGGTCCTTTCCAAAGCTTCAAAGTCTGCGCTCGTCACTGACGGGTGCGGACTGGCGTTGTCGTGTTTAATCACGACGCTCCGCCCGCTCCAGCTCGGCCACTTTGCGATAATTGCTGGGACGACGTCATTCAGCGCCATGCGCTTGTGCGTCTCCTTCGTTGCTGGGAACACTCTTAGCCCGACCGACTCGGCAGGAGACGGATGCAGTCAATTTTGACCAATCAAATCGACTGGCTGTTGTTGCGTAGCCAAAACGTGTCCGATGTGGGTAAAAAAAATTGCAAAACAACTGTCTCGCCGAGAGGTGTTCAAATATGCCATAGGATCAACTAGATGTCGACAGGAATGAAACTTTGAAACAAAGTATAAAAAATGCCAAACATTTTGGGACAGAGTAGTATAAAACTGGCGATTATATGTTTGTGTAATGGAAAGTGAATACCGAAAATAGAGGGGCTTAGAAGGCGACTCTAAACATGACATTTTCTGGAGCTTCTCCGGAATCTGAGATGTTCTAACTATTCAAATAAGTTCATGATCCTAGCTATCTTGAAGTTATCTGCTGAAACATTTTTACCATTCGACTAACCTTCCTTGGGCAACATCTAAACAACAACGCCGTGCCTGCAGCCCGGGGGAGCACTGGAATAGGGTGGGTTGGTTCTACGAACCTTTTCTTAACTGAATAACATATTTCACTCATTCTTGTGAGCCAAGCTGTACTAGTGTGCTAGAAAATGGAAGTCCCAAATTCTTTATTAAAAACGAAAATAGTACTTAGAGTGTAATTACACTGGTCGGTATGTTGGAAGGACTGGAGGCGTCATCGCGATCATCACGCGCGGTGTCGGGGACACCTGTCGGTCCAACAAGCGCGGTCGTCAGCAGAGAGGGCTCCCGTGACCAGTGGTGCGAGCTGGCTTGGCCGCGGCGGGCACTCGTCGTCACTATCAGTTCCTCGCAGCACATGCCGTCAGAGGATATGGCACGAACATAATGTTGAGATCTCTGGCGCTCTCGGCGTACTGCTGCGAGCACTGCTCTGCTGCTGCTGCTTAACTCGTTTGACATTACGTTGCTGTCGCCTGCAAGCGGACAACGTGCCCATCTAGTGGGTAGTACCGTCATATTCATCTCCTACCCTCCTCTTCATTTCCCCCTCTCAAAACGACTACAACCACGGCTAGTAGTCGATGTCACATCGCTGCGCGTGCGAGGACGATTTGTCGGTCGCGTGCTTCTCTGTGCCACCGTGGACTTGGCTAGTGCATGCCGCTGCTACTATCGCCTATGCAATGCGCCAAAGCGCGTGAGCGAGCTGGAATATGGCGAGGAGAGTGGCTGGGTGATGGCGAGGAGGGTTGCAAGCAGCTGCAGCGCGTTACAGGCTGCCGGGTCTCAAGCAACTAGGGCGGTGTGTTGTGTTACTATTACTTTTAATTGATGGCGCTGTAGATAGAGTCATGGTACAACATGCCGCGCTTAGCGCGGAAAACTCTGTATTTTGATTTGTGCTTACTGCAAGTTCGAAAAAAAGGAATTATTATGTACCGGTACTCCATTTCAAATTTACATGTAAAGACTAACGCTTTCAAATAATGTTAGATGATGAACAACATCAGACATCATTTCGACATGAACGATTAGAAATCATGCACAGAACTGGGTCTGCCCTGGGCAAGTGCCAGCAGGAGAGAGCGTTGTCGCGTCTGAGCGAGCTAACGAAAGCTGCGCAATCACGTACCATTGTATGGAGGGGGTCGTGGCCGCTAGCGCTTGACAAAATAAACGGTGCCGACCCCATGACTCTCATCATGAAGGTCAACTTGCTCAACCATCTCAGTATGCATGGCCGCCTCCATCTCTCTGTCATTTGGTCTTGGTGTGTGTCAATGGCGGTGTGAATGTCGATGTGGAGAGGGTGTATGAGAGTGTATGGGATCAGGGTTGCAGACGTCACGCCAATAAGCTACAGGTCCTTCACGACGAGTATACGGAGCCGCCGGTTCCCGCCGAGCGCTTCCATCTCCAGCTTGCTCAGTATCAGACCGACCTCACGACACTTTATCTCCCTGTCTGCTGGTGCTGCAGCACGCATGTAGGCACATAAGATGTTTACACATAAAGACTGAGCGCAACGCCCAGACATAACGGAACGCCCACTTCAGTCAACTGATTTTCAAGACTCTGATAAATAAATGATCATCGGCATAATCTTTCGATTAAATGTGTCTGCTCCCTCAAAAATAGCTTTAGCAAAGTATATATGATCGTTTTTTGGCGTGTATGTTGAAATTTCTATTGATTTGTTGTGAAGACTTTTCTGACTCCGTCATTAAATCCACCTCATATGAATATAAAGCGAGGTATAAAAATGAACCTGTCTGCCATTTGTTGAACTGATTGAACTGATTTTGCTCTTTTCTTGTCTCCACTAGATAATTTCACTATTAACTTGAAGTTCGACGGGGTGGGCGTTGGGATCAGTTCTCTGGATTCTATCCAGAGTAGTTACAGCTGTCTGACTGGAGGTCTGATTGGATCCCAACTCTTATATATTACATTTCACCATTTATTCCGCAACACAATCAGCTATGAAATACCTCCAAAATCTGATGAAATATTTAATATTTTTGATTTGTTGTGATTCTGCTCGAGATAGGGTTACTATACCACATTCGTGCCACCACACCTCCTCAAATTAATGACATATAGTAATATCCAACCGTAATATATTATACAAGCCCAATTCCCTGCCCATTGTAATATTCTTCAATCTTATAAATGATATGTGATGTTGACCGATGCTCGGGTCACCTTCAACAGAATCACTTGATTCGAGCTTGCTCTATTGATAATAACGGATTGATAATGAAATACAGGGACTGTCTGTGAACTTTTCGTTCCTATCGAAAATGAACTCTAGGTCTCCCTCACAGGGATATCTAGCGTTCATTGTCTGCCAGAACATGTGTGCATCAAGTCTGAACATATATGTTATTTCGCGCTGATTCGACATAGTCCTCTTTATCCAATATGGTCGACTGCGTCTATGGGTTTCAGGTTCGTGTAGCGAACAATACTATTTGAATCGATAAAATGAATAGCGCTGACCTCAGAGCCGTCTTTCATCAACATTGCACCATCTCGGAGTTGCATGTTTAATTAGGCGTTGGAAATCTACAGGTGTCCAGCTGGCGCTGTTGTTAAATTAATGTCGAACTCAAAAGGTATCGCTCATGAGCATGCCGACCACCAAAGTGCTGTGTTATTTGATATATGTCATCATGCATACAATCACATGTGCGGCCGCATATGTCGGTAATACAGTTCCTGTCATTACAGCTACAGCTGGCGCCACAAATGACCCTCCGCAAAATGGCTTTATAGTATTGAAATGACAGCCCACAAAGTGGTGGGGTCCTTACACAGTCTGTGGAGAAGTGTTGCGGTCCTCTCCAAACAATGCTGTCTTTTCCTGATCTTGACGTGGTTCTGCACACTCTCGCGCTCGAATGGATTGTTATGTTTGTCTCGACATCGCGGATCGTGATCACTGGACGCCGACTTACAGAAGCGGGATGCCTCCCATCCATTTGCGACTATCAAAACGTCACCTGTAAGAAGTCTGCACCACCAGTAGATTTACTAATTTCGGGTATTGTGAATTAAACTCCGATACAAGTCTCGTAACAAATTGCAATTCAGTACTTCGGTAGGGCTCCAGCACAGCCCTCACGTCGATTTTCCTCATGCCCACGCACCTCATCCCCCGTCGAAGTCCTTGCAATAGCATCCGCTACTATAAGGCAGCCGCTTCCGTCCACCCGGCCTCCACATAAGCAGTACTCGATCGACACTTGTGAGTGCTGTTTCTCGAAAATAAAGAAAGGGTTAGAAATTAAAACGACTGCACAAGATCTGGAGATGTCCGTTCCTAGCCTCAAAACCATTTCCCATAAGCGCGGCAAGCCAGGTCACTTTTTGCCACAGCCACTCTGCATCGGACATCCAGATATCACAGATAAAGGAATCGACCGACGTGTTGTGGGCTGTTGAGAATACTCGATTCGCGTGCGCTGCAGAACTCGCAGCTGCTGTCACCACTTAAGGTGCAGCTGTGACGGCGGGGACGGTGCGAACTCGGCTCAGGACAGTAGGGCTACATGGATGAATCGCCTGGAAGAAGCAGTCTCTCACCAAGATTCACAAACACACGGCTCGTGTACGCCATCAGAACGCTGTCTTCATATCCGCTCGAGGTCGGCTGGGAAAGTGTGCTCTTCACAGATGAGCGGCCGCGCGGCTCCACGACTCAGCGATTAACGCACATATACGCCGCCGTACGCTCGAAGCCCTCAACGAGAACTGTGCGGTACCAATCTATGACAACGTGCTTACCTCGCAAGATTGTATGGAGTTCTGTATCAACTGGTGGCGTTTGGACCCTCCATTTAGGCGAGCAAAATATCACGGATGACAACTGCCGGCAGCTGCTACTGCGAGAGAAACCGTTCAACCGCACGCTACAAATCTCCAAACACCAACTTCGTTTGTTCAAGACAACGCGCCTGCACATCACGCGAAGGAGATGTAAACTGTAGTACACCCCTCATCAGCTTTCCGATTTCCAACATCCGCCATAATCGCCGATTTTGATTATCCTATTGAAATATCTGGTTGGTGATGAAAGCAGAGTTGAGGAATAACATGGATCAAATTTAGACGGCCTGAAAACAAAACGAAGCGCATCTGGAGTCGCATCGACGACGAGGCTGTGATACTGCCTCTCCATGCCGAAGTGTCTAGCAGAAGTTGCTGCTGCAAAAGGAGGACCTATAAATATTAGCTTAAAATTTGTATGTGTGATTTGCATCGGAGTATATTCAACATACTGAAGTCAAGTTACGTTTGTAGCATACACAGAAATGAAAACATGATAGAATCCAGAGCTTCTCCGGGCACAGCACGGCATTGTCTTTATGTGTAATCAGATTGGAAGCGTGTGTCGGGTCGTAGGATACATCTTCTTCATTCAACAATCGCTTCATTTAGGATCCACTACATATCAGATCGCCTTCAGCGCGCACAGGTCCGCGGTGAGTGCAGAATGATACGAACACCACCTCCACAATCGATCGCGCCAATTGCGAGCCCTGATATGCCGGCTCTGTTGGGGAAATGCAACGGTGGATTAAGCGCTGGCAACGCGCGTCGCGCACCCAAGCGCGAGAACCCCACGGCTAGCGCGAGTTCGGATGGTGGCGCCTCCTAGTTACTCAACATGCACGTGGTCTTCGGCTGCTACTGCCCCTCTCTGGCCTGGAGAGCATCGTGAGCTAGCCGTTCAGCTCGCTGGGTGCCGTGTATGTATTGCGTGCATGCGTAAGGGCAGCGAAACAGACCGATCCTTGAAGTGATTTGACTTGAGTCCTCGCCACCTTTACGTATTGGACGACAGCGCGCTGACATACAACTCGATCACAAGCTTCCAAACCACCGGCGACAACGCATATACCCCGATGATCGCCAGAGTTTGCGTGCGGCAGCACCTGCTCGCGAATGTTGGTGTTGTCGGCTCCTCCTGTTTACAAGGCATAGAAGAAGCAGCTTGGCCGTGAGGCGATGCCCTCGCTATGCTTTCAAGGTTAATTCCACTGCGCTACACCGCTGTTTCTTCCAGCTCACTGGTTACCGCAGCGTGAGCTTGAGCCTGCTCGGGTCCTGTACCGTCACCTAGAGCTTGCTGTCTAACCACTGTCTATGTGATTGCGAGCTGATGGTTCGCTCCCCGCCTGCTCCGGCTGCATCACATTCGCCTCGAATAGCTTCAGCGCATTCGACTCCACCTGTGAGCGGGTGAGTATGTAGTCTGCAGCCACATCTGTTACAACCCTCCACCACCTCTACTGCCTCCTGGAGCGTTTCCCGTCAACAAAATTAGCTGGTATTTTGTGAGCTTGTACCTACCAGATTTTATATTCGTAAAAAACGAATAAATAATTGGCAAATGTCGACCGTCTGTCCTTCGTGCAACATTTTTCACATGATGTTGCACGAGCAAAAACAGTTTATAACAGTTTTTACACGTTTATCCAAAAAATAACTGTGATATGAAATCAATTTAGTTTTGAACCGAGTTAACTTCGAGTCGGTTGAGGCTCGGGATATTAAAATATACAGTATTTACGTTTATACCAGACACTGGGATCTCTCTGGGATCCCAGAGTATTGTGTGGCTACAACAGCGATGAGTAGATGTGGGCGAAATATTTTAACGCCCACCAGATGGACGTGTAAATCGATTCAGGAAGGTGCTGTAAATGCGTGGTGGATTTCAACATGAATTTTTTCGCGAAGTTATTTGGAGTCCCAAATTTTGGCTTAGTCCGCATTCTAATCACTCAGCCACCACCAAATGTACACGATTTTGTGGTGGTAGATTACATAGCCTCCGATACAAGGGCATGAATGTGAGAGAAATTAGAATCGAACTTTACCGGATGTCAACGGAGGACAGACATCTTTGTATATGGGCAGAAATCATCCTCTCTTCCCGAACGAACAACACCGTCAGGAAATTTATCATTTATGACCGATTATTTGGAGAAAAAAGAAATGTGGCCAGAATGTTACCCGTCAAAAATCATTCTCGGGTGATGTGTTCCAAGGAGAGAGGTGTCTATCCTGAAGTGTTCGAGCGATACAAATACATTTTGGTTTTCATAAAAATTGTGAAATAATCTCGAAAATCATCTGTTAACGTTGGTGTGGCCGCTGGAAGCTTCGCCGAATGGTCAAATCTCGGAAAATAAGTTCAGGATCGCTAGACCAACTCAGGTTCCAGTAAAACTCTGGAAAAATTCCAAAGAACCACAACAATAAAAAATTGAGAAAATCGGATGGAAATATTTGTCCTCGAAAGACAAAATCAAGGTCAGTTACTTCTAAAAATGATACGTTAGAATTCCAGATCAAATCTTATCAAATCAAAGACACCAATTTGAAGACAAAAATGTATAATACCGAATTACTATTGTTCTTGTAGACACATAGTCAACGCGTAACCCCAGTACTCTGGGCTGGAGGAAATTTTTAGTTAAACAACTTGACTTCGCCATCCTTTATTTTAAAACTGCTGATTATCGCTCTGTCTGTACTAACAAGTTTTTCGCCATAATGATTTTGATTGGTTTTTGCCTGGCTGTCTCTAAGAATAAATTGTCTCCAAGTTGAAACGGAATTTGGTACTAAAGTGTTCCATAATCTACTGTGCATTCGTACTTACCCAAGAGGTCAACTTTGGATGTTGGTTACTTTGGACTGACTTCGAAGTCTGGGACGCTTGATAGCTCAAATTAGAGAACAGATAATGTAGTTTAACGTGGTGTAGGTTGTTAAAAACTTCAAAAATGGTTAATGATACTTTCGTTCGAAGTGGTCTCATATGGCGACCGAAAGGTTATTGTAAAAAGCCACGTAACTTTTTGGAAATTCAAACATGTCAGTATTCAGAAGTTGCACCAGTACTTTAGCAAGCTCACTAAACTTTATGATTAGTAAGTCAGTCATTAGTTGTATTTTAACAAGCTCATACATAAACTATATGGATAGTAAGCTACAGACAACACACAGTTAGAGCACGACAACGGGAAGTGAAATTTACCAGTGTCACTCAATGTGGAACACACGTCAATACAGTTAATAACAAATTTTCTATTACAAAGTGGCTAGTATAACGTTTTTAACACCCCATGTCTGTAATAATTGGATGTGAAATGGCCGTTTTGGGGGAGAATTCCAGAACACGAAAATCCGGAACTTAAGCAATTGTGATGTAACGCATACCATTATATTGCTCTGTGTCTTGTGAGTACAATGCGCCTACTCGCTGCACTTAGATCGCTAAATTGCCCCTGTTACGGGTGATGCCGTCGGCCATACCCTTCAAGGTGGCAGTATGACCATTTACAATTGTTCACCATCATTCCTGACCGGGTGGAGAGCTATTTTTGACTGGAAAGAGTCGAACACGTTCTTCTGACTCAGAAGATTCTGATTCTGAAGTCAGAGGCTTCAGTGACTGCATTACTTAATACGTTGATTGTGATGTTTTTTGCTAAAATTCACATTCACCCACCAGCTAACTGTAAAATCCACGTTGCTTTGAGAGTGATGATAAATCTTGTTTTCGACCTTGCGGCCACTCAGACCATAAAGAGACACAGTCACAGGCTATACGAGCACATGCATCGCTGTTGTGTCACGGCCACTGCGCCAAAAACTACCAAACTTTGCCACGTCTATCTCAACACACACTAACATGCCCTGCACTTTTCAAAAGAATCGGTGCAGTTCCGTATTTACCTCTATGCCAGTCTCTCACCTGGTAGGATCCAGTTGTT
>JAASGD010001174.1:0-12631 GCA_023334115.1 Globisporangium megalacanthum | reverse complement strand
GGAACAACATGAACAAAATGGTCCGGCTAGCTAGTATCCCACTCCAAGTCTCTCATTTGGTGGTGTCATCACCTGAAACGCTACTTTTCGAGCAATTTATCAGACCATGTGTACTGAGAAGATGTTATGCCAAAAGCAAATGTACTGATATTAGGAAAGTCGGACGCGCTCAATGCGCACACTCATCACTCACTCATCAAAAGCTCACTCGAAATTGCCTGAGTCAGCCGCTCTCTCGCGCACCACGACCACACTCGCATTGCCGCCCTCGAACCAACCCAGCGCCGACCCGCCGCCATCACTCTCGACCACAACCTCCTCCTCTTCTTCTTCGCCGTCCTCGTCCCTCTTGCCTCCGTCGGCAACGGCGCTGACAGTGCTCACGATTGGCCTTGCGCTTCCTCTTTCCGAGTTCCCTTCGGGGCTGCCGCATCATGCATCCTACGTTCGACGAGCGGCTTTGGGGGACTCGCGCTGTTCTCCCTGCGGTTATGCAGATGTGGTGGCACGTCAGCGCGTCATTGGCGTTGCGCGACCTCGGGTTGTTTTACAGGTAGACACAAATGCACGAGCCGCACGCTTACAGCAAGACCGTGCACGTCCACATCTACACCGCAAATGAAACGCACCAGTGTGCCGTGCTGTGTTGCTCGTAGCGCGGTAATACTTCGTCCCTTACTTTGTTCGAGATGCGGCTTTTCTCACTATGTATCAAGGTTGGCATGTAGCAGATACAACAAGCCACCAGCAACATGTCGTCAGTTACAACATGCCGTACTTAGACAAAAAATAAACGAAGCCCTCGCTTGCTTCAAGAGTCCACGGATCGACATGAATGAGGCACGACTTGCACACTCGTACAGCAATGTATATTTATTCTGCACCGTATCCCGCAAGTTCGCCGCTTCTCCAATGACAGTCATCAAGGCCACGTCATCGCCGCTCGTGCCCACCGCCACGTCCACGTTGCTCGTGCCCGTCAAGTCAATGTCGCTCGAAGCCATCGCCGCCACGGCTGGGCCAGTCACCATCGTGGCTTCCATGTCACTCGCAGTCGTGGCCGCCGCGTCGATGCCGCTTGTGCTCGTTGCTTCCGTGTCACGCGTGCTCGTCGCTTCAGTCCCCTTCGGGGCTTCTGTGCCGCTCGTGCTCGTCGCTCCCGTGCCGCTAGCAGTCGTCACCACCCCGTCCGTACTGCTCATGATCGTCACACGCTTCCTTATCGGCGACAGCTTGCTCGTCGACGCCTTCTTCGCCCGCGCCTCAGACCTACCTTTTCCCCATGCTCTTGTCCGCGTTCTTCGCCGTTGCCACCACGCCCTTCTCCTTGCTTTTCGCTCTCGGAGTGAGTTACGGGGCGTCGTTGCCCATCTGTCTCGGCAAGCTGTGGTGTCCAACCCCCTCCTAACGAAAATCGCAAACACACCTCGCCGCCTCTGGTCGATCATCACCAGTCGCTCGTCATCGGCCGCAGCCATCAATGCGGTCATGAACTCCTTTATCTTGCGTCTTGTCGCAGCCATCTCAACTGTTCGTTTGGCGGCAAATTCCCAACTGGCAGCCACTCAAATTCAAGCTGTTGGAAGGATTGAGAACAAGCGTGTCCTTTTTCTCGCACTCATCCTTCTCATTCGCTCAAGGCACTTTTTACACACTGCCATACCTAACCCTGTGCATTTGAAGAGAATCCTTGATGTGGCCGCTTTCGTGCAAAATCGCGTATGACCAAGAGTTTGTATCGAAAAAATGTGTTTTCGATACATTTACTGTTATCACATGTTGTACGTACAACATGTGAAATTTTCCAGCATGTTGACGGATACAAACTTTGGGGGGTTAAGGGTTGCTGAATCAACGGATTGCTGGCGGCCGTTCGGTGCTGCTGGTGAAGTGGCAAACATCCCCTCGCTCACATAACTTGTGGTAATCCCGCAAGTCCCTGTTGGCAGATATGCCTCGCTTCATCGATGAGTTTGACCCCCAGCACCGCCAACAGCCACATCAACAGCTGTAGTCGGACCTGCAAAATTCCGTCTCGGTGCGGTGACAAACCGCGTCAGGCGCTCCGAGGAAGCGCCAGCCCGGGAGTCGTGTCATTCGAGCGCTGTGCCGTCGTGCCAAGTCCACCAAACAGACGCTGCGCTGCGGATGCTGCCACTTGAGAGAAGGTCATTGGCAGTATGTCAAACGTTTAGCACTTCGCTTCGACATCACGATGAAGGTTGTGGTTGAACGCAACCATCTTGACAAACTAAAATCTCCAAGCGCGCTCTTGGCGCATGTCGCTTTCGACAGGAGAGTCTCGTACGAGAGCGAAGTCGTGACCTTCGGTTTCGGGCCATGCAAGGAAGAGTGACTCGTACGCATAACGAGTCTCGCCCGTGCGAAGGACGATCGATACGCTGAGCACCTTGTGAACACTGCTTATCGGACCGAGAGTCGTACTTTGGGTCCGGAAGGATCGCTTGGTACTCGCCAAGCGGAACGACAACCCCCTTTCGGAGACGTTCTTGGAGCAACACGGCTTCGCGCGTTCAGCCCAGGCTGCTTGGCGCCACCGTGTCATGAGTCGGGGGCTCAAGATCATCATCCATACGTCGCACGCGTGAGTGTATCCCCACCAAGAGGCGGCGTCCAATACGCGAACAGCTCATAATCGTCGCCGTCGTCCAGGTCGCCGAAGTGCTTACCCTTTATTTCGTCACACATCGTGGTCGGTCTCGTAGCTTCAGCTGAGTCGCTGGGAGCGACTGGAGGGCGTGTTCGTCGCTTATGGTGGAGAGGGGAAGATGCAACTCGCAGTCGCTGACCTCGTAGTCCACCAGCTCAGCGAACCCACGGTTGTCTAGCCAAAACGCCTCGGACGCATCCACCGTTGAGTCCTGGAAGGAACACGCTTTGCGCGAGACCAGCAAGCCGGGAGCGACTATCGACTCCGGTTTCGGAGTGATCCTGGACAGCTAAGTTTATGGTGACCCTTTTGAAAGAATATCGCCCTCTGACGCACACGCAGAGCGCCTGACTCATTAACGGAAGCAGAATGAACTGATGGAAGTGTGCTCGTCGCACCCGCCGCCGCTGGCGACCGCTGATCTTTCCGGTCTTCTGTGTGCTCGCCGCACCTAATTTACCCCAATTCTCCACGACCAGCCGCCGCTAGTCTGTGACCACTGTCGTGTCGCATCCGCTGCACCCGCAGCTACTATGTCGGCAACTACTGCCACACCAGAACTTGCTGGGTACTCCAAATTCTTTCGCGCGCGCATCCATAGCTACCTAGCCCAACGCGTCATCTGCCACAGGCGAGTGAACAGCACTTGTTGCCATCTCAACAGCCATCTTAGCAGCCACAGTCTTGCGTTGGGCAGCGCGCACATGCGACGCCTACGACATTGCCGCGACCAAACGCGCAGGCTTCGCGTGAGTGGACACAGTGACGTGTCCATCTTGCGTGATGCAAGACGCGTTGCGCGGGGTCGCTGACCCGTCCACCTTGTGGTACTGCTGGACGAGAGGGTCTCGCTGCGCGGTCGCAACGAGCCCGTCAACATTGAAGTTGGCGAGCGTGTCGAGCAGCGTGTCAGCGACACTCTGGTGCGCGCTCGCAACATCAGCGCGGTGCGTCGCCAGCGCCTTGAAGCGCGAAGATTTGAGAGTCGCGCCCTTGGACGCAGACGATTTGGCGTTGGAGCTTTTAGTCTGAGGTCTTAGCCATGTTGCTGCTTGTACGCTTGAGCCGTTGCCGTGAGTTTTTATTTTAAAAAAAACTGCAACTGCTGCTCCTGCGCAACGTACTCCACACCCGCAAGGGCTAGTCACGAGCATGGCTCATGGTGATGTCAATCAGCAAGACGGGAAGTGATCCGCAATTTTGCGGGCAACATTCGTCTTAGGGAGGTAGTGTAACGGGGTAACATGTGAACGTAAGTTGGTCGCGGGGATTGGCGTATTTACACAAATGAGCACAGTGGTTTTCAACCACGTTCTGTGTTTGAATTACGGACCCTGCATGTCAGTTAGATAGAGATGTAAATCCATTTTACCGAGCCAAGTGGCTCTCAGCCGTTGGCTTTGCCTTTTCGTGTATTTGCCTTAGCTTTAGCATGTAAGGAGACACAAAGGGAGAAAAACGCACACAATATATTCAGTTTTACAACTTCACTGTTTTGCTCAAGCTTCTGTCTACGACCATAGTATCTGGAAGTTACTGGACACGGAGTATCGCGTTATTAACGCTCCCTGACAAGGTGCTGTGTGACACCCATCGCAGTTGAACTCGACAAACGCTCCAGCTCATAGCCAGACAGTGGCCAGGATCGACGAAAACGACGACCTTCTTCTACTTCAGTTAGAGCCATTCTTTTGAATGTGTAATCCCATCGAAAGTCAGTGCGAGATCGCCTTAATTGCTTACCAGTAGCATGTGTTACTTACGTGACGCCTTCTTCGATGTCCTCCTAGCTTGTTTCAGTGTGATGAAAACCAGGATTAAGGCGCATTTTGCGCTCCACACAGACGACATGCTTAGAAACAACTAATTTCCAACACTCACGGAAAGGGAATAGACCTGTTGGAGCTGGTCGCACGTCCAAGCATGCCACACACTGGTAGTGCGCACTTAGTGTCCCGAATGACAGCCGACTGCCAGCTCGAAGTTGCTGTGGCGCTTTGCAGCGAGAACATGGCGTACGGAAAGTAATTTTCAATACACGAACGTTCACATTTGATATTATGAAACTTATGAACCAATTGAAGCAGACAAAGACCTATTTGAAGCGAAATAAAACAGTTTTAAACCGTAAATGGTGCGAGTACAAGAAGTTTAATCTCAGTTAACTCAGCGACATCTTTCACGTGTTCGTCTGCACGCTTATCTGCAGCTCAAAAGGTCAATTCTATTCCTTCTGATAACAGTGCCGTGTCTTGCCCGGTGAAGCTCTGAAATTTAACCGTTGATGTGTGGGTTAGCATGATGTATGCATTGCTGATAAATGCCTTTCTAATGGTTGCCATACAGTACTGTTTCAATTTTCCTGTTAAACCTGTACCAGGAGAGTGGTACTGTACATGTAGTGCCGACACAGTCTTGCTTACTTGGAGACAATGATATAAAAGAAGCTTTCCGTTTTTGCCCAATTTCGGTGACAGCAGACAACAACATCTTCCGATACAAGAGCGGATAGAAGGGTTGTCAGAAATATAAACTGGACATTTCGGGATGTCTGCAGAGGACAGACATTTCTATACAAGGGAAAGAATTGTTTACCAATTCAGAACAAGCAACAATCTCGCCAAAAACGTACCATGTATGACCGATTATTATGTGAATTTATGAATGTGACACGAATGTTTCCTGTACGAAATTAATTTTAGGAGATGTCTTCCGAGGACAGACGTAGACCTCTTGGGACGACCTGAAATTATTTTGAGTTTCTTATTTTTCAAGAAAAACTATCGACATACAGACATCTCTCCGAGTATGATACACCCAAATTTGGGAGTTTTCCATCAGGTATTACAGGATGAACCAAATATGATAGGTATACATAGTTCAAGTATTTGACAATTGAAATCACTTGCAATTCAATACCGAGCTGCAGTATGTAGCAGTGGCCGTTTTTACCAAGCTGAACAACTGGATTCTCAGAAGCTGTACAGCTCGAAGGAGATTGCGAACCAGTGTATACACCGGCCTATGAAAGTTGGTCACATAAGGGGATATTAGTGAGGACCTCATCTCGCCAGCCTCTCGCACTAGGTTGAGCTGTAAAGCGATGTGTATTGCCACCAGTAAGGCAATTTGTTCATGATTTCAATCGACAAGTGTTTGACGCGAAGCGAGCGCTCCACTTCATCACATAGGCAGTGGAAGAAAATCTCACTTGTTCGGGACCAGACCGGCTTGGTCCTAACGATTGTGTGTGTGCACACATCATGTTCTTGTTCCTGAGAATCTGTACTCGCATGGCAACGAAAGTAATGTTTCGTAAGTATTACTACTGTGGTATAAAATATAACGGTACTGTATCATACTCGGAAAGATGTCTGTATCTAGAAAAGGTCACATGAAGGTTACCCGAGCGGTCAAAAATCAGAAAATATTTTCAGGATTGGTAGACCAAATCAGATATCCGAATAACACCGGAAAAATCCCAGAGAATATCACTGCAAACCTTACCCCCTTCACCATATATCATGCAACATGTTTAAATTCTCGGTCGGTTATATTCCCGGTAATAGGGGGTTTACCCTTGTCTTTCTATGCAACCAATACTGAATATTATATGTTAAACATGTAGCATCATGCAACATGTTAAACATATAATATTCAGTATTGGTCGCATAGAACAACTCAAGGTCCCCAACAAATTCATCAAAGAAAACATGTAGTATTTAGCAACATATTTGTTCATGTGACGCCATCACGTTGTTTCCAACAGCATGAAAAGTTGGGACGACTTGAACACTCATCACAGTTGTTCTTGCTATGTGCGCACAAAAGACCACAAGCACTGATGACTGACTCAAAAGTGTATTCGTATTGCACCTCACTACCACGCTTAGTCTTCGAAATCGGTGGACACGTGATCCTCAAACTCCTCACTATCACTATCGTCGTCGGCCTCCTCTTCAGCAACGATGTTGCATGCAGCTCTGCGCTTCTTGCGTTTGCCGAGGGTCGTCGCAGTTGGATTCTCGACTTGGCAGTGGCAGGCACGTGGCAGCGCCAATCTGGATGCCACACGTCGAAGGACGTCTTTGTCATGCTCTGTGGCGCGCGGATGGTGTTGCAAAGGTAGAGTCGCATGCTGCCCTCGCAGCACTGCACGCAGTAATAGCTCGTCTCGTTGCTCTTGTGTTCCTTTTGCCTGAACTAGATGCTAAAGACTTTGCACAAGTGGCGCCGACGCATGCGCTGCCTTCCCACGTCTCAGAAGTCGTCCGTCTGTTCGATCGTATGCAGGACACGAGATTTGTTGGTGGTTGGCATGTTGGCGTCGTTTTGCTCAAAGTCAGCAGCTCCTCGCATGGTTAATTGGCTGTGCAGCTCAGTCATGAACGCTGCGAGTGACAGCGGCTTGCCGCCAGTGTCCTTCGCGCACTTTGTGTGCGTGACGAACGCACTCACGATCGCCAAGTCGAGCATACCCATGAAGAGCGACTTGTATTACTTGCCAAATCGGAAGCGCGTCTACAGCGAGTAGCGCTGCAGATGCAGCTGTTTATGGCGGCCCACACCGCCCATGAGTTTGTGGTACTCGCTCACCACTGCCGGGAAGATCTCGGCCTCGATGTTACCGCCGCGCGCGACGAGCGACGGTCGACTGTGTCCCCAACGCGCCTGTACACAGGAAGTGCGCAGGTTTTCTGTCTAGCCAACGGGTTGCGAGCAAAAAATATAAACGAAATAAACTGTATAAATCTGTTTAGACGGCAAAACGATGAGGAAAGAGGGTATCGAACCCACGATCGCTGAGTCTGGAATCCAGCGCTCTACCAATGAGGTAGCGTGGGGTTGTGCGGGCGGCGGTGCGTCGTGTTGTGGCGCTTGCGGTGGTGCGGGTGGAGGTGCAACTTGCAAAAGTTCATGCGTACGGTTCGCCTGCCACCACCGCACAAACGCCTCGACACCCTCGAAGTCGTCACACCCACGCTCGCCTTCCTCGACAGTCGATCCGCTCCGCACGTACACGTGGCTCTCTTGCAGCCCGCCGCCTCTCACGGCGGTTCATCCGGCTGCACGTGCGCGACTCCGGTATTCTCTGAAGGCAGCAGCGAGAGCAGCACGACTCGGTCCGCTTGGAGCAGGCGAGTACTTGCAAATACAGCACGTCGTTGGTCACCATATACTCGTTCCCACGTGCTCACGCCGCCGCTTACCCCGTAACGACCTGCGACTCCTCCACGCCTGCTCCCGCTTGCTCACTGTGGCAAAATCTTGAATGACTGGATCTGGGTGGCGGCGGCGGCTGCGAGCCACTCGCTTGCGTACGAAGGAGTGTGGGACACAGTGGGCTTTCCGAGAAAGAGTGGGTCGACAAGGGCCACTGTGATGGCAGCGACGGGGTGCTGGAAAGAGAAAGGCCATTTCTCGAGCCTTCAAAATTCGCATATGAAAGAAAGTATCGCCTATTATAGAATGGTTTCGCTGTGGATATAACATGTTGTGTGATGCAACATGTGGTATTAGAGGGTTAAGCGTCAGCACTAATTGTGTTGAGCAGGAGTCACCAATACTGTCATCACAATACCTGGAACGAGGGTATCCGTTTCCGGCTCAAGTTCTGGTGTGCAAAACGACTCTTGAAAACGTCTCGACCTGCGCTCAAGTAATATGAAGTAGCGAGTAAACTGCACCAAGAGCTGGCGAAACGAGATCCGCAGCAGGCGCACGGACGTCAGATATCGCCAATACATAGCGACTCACTCATGAACTGGCCTCGCCAAGTTCGGCTTGCTAGCGAAGTTGATTTCGCTTTAAGGTGTGTAAAGCATCGCTCACATAGAGCAGGACGGCGTGTCGAGGCACGCGGTCGTGGGGTAGTGGGGCGGACGTATGAGAGCTCGCCACTCTGCCTCCTCCGCCAGGCCGTATAGCAGGTGCCGGAGCACGCGTACCCGCTCCACGTCGACAGCATGCGCGACAAAGAGCACCAGCAACATGACGTCGAGCATGGCGGATGTCCTTCTAAATGTCTGGTGGGTCTTTGGGTATGTTCGCCAGAAGAGTGGCAAAATTGGGACGACTCTACTCATACATTTCGCAATTTTTTTGCCCTTGTGGAGAAATTTGGCACGCTTGCCAAGCAGGTTGTCGTGTGCGGTTTTGAAGCGTTGGTATACACTTGACTACTTCACCACATCAACTTGACTTGCTTCACAGCACAAATGAACTCTTAGGATGCTCTCTTGCTCGGGTTTGGTAGACATCCACTGTTCGATCGGTTAGCGTACATAGTTTAGTCTTGTTGTCTCCGGCCACATCGCGCTCGCAGCCTCGGGCTCGCTCTCGTAGCTACATCGGCCGCGAAGGTGGAATACTCTTTGGATCGCATTCCGATTTGGCTCGCAGAGTCACCAAAACGCATTGTTTTTAGCAAAATCACACCAATGCCCATTTTGTCCAGTAGCAACCTCAAATCCGAAGACTTCACACTAGGCTTTAAATCTTAGACTCGATACTGTACTCCATTTATTTGTCTGTTTGGGCGAGTAAATTGATTTGTGCGAAAAGACGCGTCTGTTCCGAATGCTCCATAAGTATCCGACAAGCAAAGCAATTTCAACTCTATTTGTGCGCTATCAGATTGAGCACAACACAAATCTGATACTACACAGAATGCAAGTTTCGATCTCTTTTCCAATTTGCATGGAGAGATCAAAAGTTGATTTACTTTTTGAAAACCAAAGTACTACTCCGTTCTGAAATAAGTGAACCTTACTAAAAAAATGATGCCATTTAGTCGCAAATAGGTTTGACGCTGATAAAAACGGTACGTTTGTGTTCGTCTCAGAATACCCGATCAAATCATATGTCGTGCTCACCCTTCAACGTCTTTTCAGCAATGTTATCCCTCGAAAACAGAAAAAACATTGCACATCAAATAAACATATGTCATAAATTCTCCTGTCAATGGACCCTATTATCATTTTGACCCCATCAGATGAGATATATCCTCCCCCATACTAAATCTAAGATAAAATCTGCTCGCTTGTTTTGGGACAGCAAATTTGGGATTGTTCTCTTATTTTGGAACAGAGTAGTACACGAAAACTCGCCACCCTGGACTTGCCAGCTAGGCGCCCTCGAGTATGCGGCTCTGTATACGTTCCTTGTGCGCGAGGAGCTAATGGGTTCTGCCGATTAGTATACCCTGTCCGATTACAATACATTTCGCACCCACTGAAAGAACTATACTCGTACAGCCATATTCAAAAGAACTCGCAATTGTTTCAGAAGAACTCATAATCGTATTTAAGTGGATTAGCCACGCGTCAGCTCCTTGGACTCCACTCCCGAGCTGAAGCAACCCTCTCGCACCCTTGGAATGGTCGCCGAGGACACGCCAGCACTTACGCTACACCCACAAACAAGCAGCGCGTCACCACAATTCGCCCGAACCCAGACGCGTATTCCGTCGAAGCTATGGGTGCGCGCTGTGGAGCTCGTCATCGGGCGTGAATGGTAAGCCAAGCATGCGAGGGAGTCACTGGGACCAAACAAAACACTCTGTGCAGCATTCTCCGGCAGTATCGAGAGACAGGTTGAGCGACATGCCGTCCGCCACCCGGCCGTACACCGCTTCTTTCGTCCGCAGAAAAGGAGACAGTGTGCGACTGGGTGGACGCCGACTGTACGCAGACGCTCGAGCAGCTGCTCGGGCGAGTGCAAGCGGAAATTTGGCACTCTGTCTCGAAGCCAACGGTTCTTCGCGCCCTACGCGGCTTCCACTACAGCTTCAAGAGGACATCTCTAGTCCAGATCGACGCAACTGCCCCCGTACCCTCGCTCTCCGCCACGCCGACGCTCTCGAGTTCGTTCGGCTGCTGCCGTAGCACCGCGAATTCGTCTTTGCGGACGAAGTTAGCTTCTCATATTCGCTTCAGGTGCGCTTCGTTTGGAGCCGCGCTGGCGAAAGAGCAAACGTCGGGGTTGGTGCGGTCAGAACGCTGAACTACATCGTCGCCGCGGCGATGATGAAGGGCGGACTGCTACTCTACAGAGTACGAAAAGGGGCGTTCAACACGGAGGGTTTTGGGGACTTTGTGGAGGACTTGACAATAGATCTCGCGGCGGCAGGTATCGATGGAGCTGTAGTCGTCATGGTCAACATAGCGTTCCACAAGGCTACCGTGATCCGCAACTCTCTACACGCGTTCGGCCACAGTTTTCTGTTCCTACCACCGTTCAGCCCATTCCTTAATCCGATCGAGGAGTTCTTCTCGAAGTGGAAGAACCTCGTCCGGCGCCGCGCGCCAAGGAAGGAGCACCAGCTGTACCACGCGATTAAGAGATGTAATGAGCAAGTGACTGTGCAAAATTGCGCAAAGTTCATTGAACACATGGAGTGGTACATTGCTCCGAGCTTGGCAAACGAGGAGATTTTGAACTGAAAAAGACATTCATTCCTTCGTTATGAATTCTTCTGAAATAATTGCGAGTTCTTTTGAAAATAGCTGTATTATACAGTGCATAATAGTATACCCTACACGAAGTTGTAATTATTAGTGCCACTGCGTGTAGAAATCTATACAATAATCTTATATCTAAAAAAATAGCTGCACATTTTTAAAATATATTTCGCGGATTCGAGTAGACAGATGAACTGAGATGATCTCAGTGAAATCACCTGCTCGTATACTGTAAGGCCACACACTATGGATTGATTATTTTCGGAGTATCGTAGAAATACCAACGAAAGTTGGCTAATCGACGTTTCAACGGCTGTGTGTATGTACTGAAGCAGCGATTATCAAACAACAGCATGTACTTATACATGGATTTTTGTGAAATATTTAAATTGTGGAGTGTTTGCCGATGCTGATGGTTGTGACACGTTCTCATTCGAGCCTGATCGGAACAATGTCGACAGCGAGCAGAATTCCTTGTCCAGATTCCGGGGTTAACTCCTCTAGCACTGAGGTTTAATTCTAAAGTTATCCTGGCAGTGCTAGGTTAAGATCTCGATTCAAATTTCAATATGGGGGATATTTTTTAGGTTTTTCGTTTTGCTGATTTGAAGACGAAATTACCCTCGAATATGCCGGTTTGTGAACCGCCAAAAAGGGTTAATCAAAATCAGCAATATTACTTATTTTGATTAACCTTTTTTGTACCGGGAAAATTGATATCGGTTAGCGACCACAACGAGGCCTCTAACAATCACACGATACGAATGCTATTAAATGAAAAGGAAAAAATGATTTTATATGGGCAAAGTGGATGCTGTTAGAGACCACGAGCTGGTCTCTAAAAATGTACAGGAGGAGACACAACAATTTTTATACCGACAAACAGCATGCACACACAATGCATAAGGAGGCTGCGAGCGACTTAACGCCGTTCAGTGCCTCATTTGTCTAGATTTATGTCATATTTGTCATTATTTACATTTTTATAATAATTTCGTAACAAGTGATAATTTTGTACAAATGTTTGTTGGTTGGGAAAGTGTAGTTTTTTGTTCATTTTTATTAATTAATTTTTGATTTACCCGTTTACAAGTAAATAAACAGCTATTAACCCCCCCAGTCCGTAGGCCTCGCCGAAATTGGATTTGAAAATTTTTCACATGTAATAGGTACTACATGTGAAATTAGAATCTATACTTTGTTTTTGTATTGGCTGAATCAAGTATGACACCTGCGCTTGAAAAAAGCGACACTCCATTTTTGGTTGTGCCCTGTCGATGTTCGCAGCTGCCAACATGCCAGCCTTCACATTTTGTAAGTTGACCAAAAAGACGCAATTTTGGATCAGCATGTTGGCGGAACAACATGAACAAAATGGTCCGGCTAGCTAGTATCCCACTCCAAGTCTCTCATTTGGTGGTGTCATCACCTGAAACGCTACTTTTCGAGCAATTTATCAGACCATGTGTACTGAGAAGATGTTATGCCAAAAGCAAAT
>JAASGD010001173.1:0-12650 GCA_023334115.1 Globisporangium megalacanthum | reverse complement strand
TGAGTGGACTGGCTGTCAACACCAGCGGACTTCCCGAGTCTCCTGAGCACGCGTCCATGCCGACGTCGCCTCCAGCACACAGGACGCTCTCGTCGACGTTCGGGATCGTCGCCTCGCACTTCTTCCGTGACCAGAGTGGCAGCGCCAATTCAGTTGCGCTCGCCGCTGAGGCCGCCCCGCCTTGGACCGTAAACAAGCGCGCGGCTCCACCGTCCGCAAAGTCGTCTGGACTCACGAGTGACACTCTGCCTGCTGAGTAGACGGGGTTCTCAAGCTCCAGGATCGCAGCGTCGAACGAGTACTGGTTCGGTTTTCCGTACTGGGAATGGACGTGAACGCGGTCAGTCACGACTTTGATGATCTCTTCGTCCTTCCCCACGATCCACTTAGCGAGCCCGTCGGTCACGCAATGCGCCGCCGTGAGCACAAACTGCGGCGCGACCAGTACGCCCGTGCAGAAGTTGCGACCGTTCTTCGACGCACGCAGAGCGACAAGGCCCATCGGGAAGCTAGCACCGAAGGTAGGCGTAGTGTGCTCTCCGTACCAGTACTGTCCACTTGCATACGCGTTGATGAAGTTGGCGGCGTCGCGGACGCTGGCGTAGCTGTCGGTAAACGGATCTGAGTCTGGACCGACCTGCAGACCCACGAGCACCCAGGCACCGTCGATTTTGCCCAACAGCGCCGCACTTGCTGACGCAGAGGCGCCAGTTGCAGCGCTGTCGTTGCCGGCGCAGACGATACCAGAGGACAGCTGGCTCGTCGTGTTGTTTGAAGATGCGGAGCCGCCTGCGTCCAGCAACATGGGCTCAGCACCGACTGTGTTGCCACCGACGCCATCCGCACCGGAACGGTTCGCGCTGGTGGCAGAACTGAAGGTACCGCATCGGTCGTTCGCCAGCAAGGTCGATGGCGTAGTACTGAACTCTCCGAACCCAGCGCTCAGATCCAGACGAACGACAGCGCTCCCGATCGGCAGCGCCAGCGACGCCAGCGTCATAGACGCCCACTTGGGGACTGGAAACGCCAGCTTCAGGATCGCCAGGTTGTAGCGCAGCGTGCTCGCGTCACCACTGCGGTACAGCGGATGTGCAACCGTTTCGTCTGGGACGACACTGACAGACACGAACACGCCATCGACAGATTCGTACGCTGCGCCAGTGATGGCGCGCGTCTGGATACACGACGCGGTCGTGAGCACGAACGTCGAGGCGATGAGCATTCCGCCGCAGTCGATGGCCTCTCCTGCCGCAAAGAGCTTCACTGCGGCGTTGCGGTACTTGAGCTCTTCGTGTCGGATCCACGCGTCCAGGAACGCCTTCTTCGGCGCAGCGTCGAGACGCACGAACGGTGCAGCGATCTCGTCTGCTGCAAGCGGCGACCCGACGCCCAATCCCGTCACAGTGCCGTCAGTGAGCATGAATCCCATCCGCATCGGCGTGCCGCGAGCGACCGCACTCACGTTCTGCAGCGTCGAGTGCACACAGTCGACAGTAGCGAGCGCACCGACACCAGCAGCAGCAGCCAATGAGCACTCGCCGCTGGTCGTGAGATACGAGTGGCCGTCGTCGCGAAGGACTCCGCGTCGCAGCAGGACCGGGTCGAGGAACGTCACTTCGAGCGACGACGCCGCCTGTGAAGCGGTCGTCATGGCCACAGAGGCAGGCGGCACATACTCTCGCTCAAGCTGGAGGAGTAGCAAGTTTCCGCTGTCGCTGCTTCCACTGTCGTCACTCCCGCTGCTTCCACTCGTCCCACTCCCGCTGTTGCTCTGACTGCCGCTGTGACTATCGATGCTGCTCCCACTGGAGCTGGTTTCACTGGCGCTCCCACTCCCGGCAAGTCGGCGCTCGAACGTGCTGCTTGCTGCACGATACTCTTGTTCAGAGTGGATATTCGCGACGCGGATCTGGGTGGCTCCGAACTGCACATACGACAGGCTCAGCTCTGGTTTAACCCAGTCCGAGTTCGTCAGGACGAGTGTCGGCGCGATCTGCACTCCAATGACCGAGTCCGTCCAAGTGACGCCGCCTTCCGGAATGAAGGCGAACGGGTATGGCACCGTCTTGATGAGATCACCGACAGGAGTCGCGGTCGTTTCGTACTCCCAACGGTTCCCAACCGCGTGGGCGTTGATGAAGTCTGCGAAGCTCAGCATGTCCACGAAGCTGATAGTCGGCGACTCGCTGTCACTCTCAACCACCTGCAGGCCGAGGAGAGCCCAGCCGTCCTCGGTCTCGCCGATGAACGCGGTGCTGGCCGAGAAAAACGGATACGGGTTCTCGGTGCCTGCGCACACAGTGCCGACACTGTTGCTCGAGGCTGCCAGGATCTCGCTCGATGGATCTTGACACGCGCCAGCTTCGAGCACTTGGTACTTCGCCATACCATCCACCCTCGCCAGCTCCAACCGAACGATCTCAGTGCCGACTGGGACACTTGCTGCCGGCGACACTATGAAATTGACTGAAAACCCCGTCTCGTACGTCAGCTTCAGGATCGCCAGGTTGTACATCGGGTTGATCGCGTCGCCACTCTGGTACTTTGGGTGGATCCACGCGTCGACGGCGTTGCTCGTGGTTATCGCGTAGCCGTAGTCGAAGAGAATCTCGATGCCCGTGTTGACCAGATAGCAAGACGCACTTGTCAGTAAGTACTGGGGCGCAATCAGCACTCCACCGCACTCCGAGCGCGAGTTGAAACGCATAACCATGT
Organism: Globisporangium megalacanthum; assembly: GCA_023334115.1. Taxonomy (NCBI): domain Eukaryota; phylum Oomycota; class Peronosporomycetes; order Pythiales; family Pythiaceae; genus Globisporangium; species Globisporangium megalacanthum. The sequence continues at coordinate 9,935 of JAASGD010001173.1, read as the reverse complement.
TGCGGTACTTGGATTCCGAGCGAGAGTAGACGTTCAGCATGTTCCAGCGAACGGGGTTGTTGGGATCCTCGACCGAGTTGATGAAACTTCGCGAAAGCGGCGCACCAATGTGCTGGAACTGGCTCATGTGGGTCGGAGTCGTCAACGTCGTGGTCTCAGTCGTCATCCCGACCAACATGTCCTTGAAGAGTACGAAGCCCATCCGTGCAGTACTCGCGTTCCCACCAGTGTCGAACTGTGACTGGATGCATTCCAAGCCGGCGAAGTTGGGCACCAGACCACAAGCTTCCAGGTTCGCAAAGACCGCGCTGTCATCCGCTGGCAAGCTTCCTAGCTCAATTAACAGCGCTGGATCAAAGAACCGGACCTGGAACGGCAGGATGTCGTCCGACGGGACCGCTGGAAGAGGGTGCGCCATCACAGCACTTGCCCGCAGCGACCAAGGGAAAGCGATGCTCGTGTCGCACTTGATCACAGCGATGCTGTTTCCGGCAAAGAACATACCCGTGTCTCGCTCGAACGAAACGCTTTCGACCTGGTACTTCCACGCTCCGAAGAGCACCCACTTGATCAGCTTCGGGTTTGTGACCCACTCGGCGTTTGTGACCAGCAGTCCGTTCTGGATGAAGAACGCAGCGGTCGACTTGGACGTGGCGTTCTCACTGCTCGACAGATATGCGAACGGGAAGTGGACGAAAGCGGAGAACACCTTGTCGGGGATCACCGTTTCGTTGCTGTCGGACGGAGACACCACCACTGGAGCCGCCCCCGAATCGCTGGATGACGACAAAGCTGACGACGACGACGACGACAAAGGTGAGGAAGACGAGTCAACGCTCGAAGGTGCTTGACTCATTGACGACGAGTTTGTGGAAATCGACGGTTCGGTAACATCAGCCGTCCCAGATCCTGACCCACCAGAGCTCGACGATCCCAGCGATGGCGAACTGGTGACTGGTGTCGTTGACGACATTGAGTTTGGAAAAGCGATTGATGGAAGTGGAGGGCTGGTGGCGCTCGCATTGGTGCTGGGAGTCGATGGCGCAGGCAGCAGAGCGGCTGAAGTGCACGTGGAGAGTCAAGAACACACCACCACAGTCTTGAGTCAGTCATGACAGCGACAACGCAGATAGAGAGGGATAGGAAAACATCCGGAAGATTCCCATCCAGCGCTCCCTCCACCCACACAGTCGTCCACACTATCAATGCGACCGAGGAGACGGGTGGCCACGTACCACGGAGGATGTTCTCCACAGGTGCGATGACAAACAGGCTCCTGCTGGTGAGGCCGACGCTTCCATTGCCGTGGTTGGTGTTGCTGAGCAGACTGGTGCTGTCCACGCAGCCAAAGCTCTCGACCGCAAAGCCGAACGCGTACTCGACGCCGCCCTGATCGACCGTCACGAGTTGCCCAGCGTCGAGCGACTCGTGCGCCGCCGCACACGCGCTCGCACTCGGCCACGTGGTCGTCCCGCACAACGCGCCAGGGACCCACTGCTGGTGGGGCTGCTGTCGCGCCACCTGTTCGCTTCCAGCAGCCACACACTCGCTGCTCGCGACGATCGCTACGCTCGACTGCTCGAGAGTGACTGCGCCACTGGTGATCTCAGTACCGCTTATACGCGCTCTCGTAGCGCCGATCACGTTGGAACTGTAACGGACAAGGTCGTAGCGCAGTATGCGCTGCCCGCCTCCCTCTTCGACGGGTCCTGGAACCGCACCAAACACGATCGGAGACACGACGTCGCTTGTTGTTCGAGCGGCTGCAGGAGACCCGCTACTGTTCTGCAGCGTCCCCACCATCGCATGGAACGAAGCCGACGACTCTAAGTACTCGGATGCCGTCGCCTCCCCACTTACGAGCGAATGTTGTTCGAGCGACGCGGCGATCAGGACCACTGGCGCATGGTTTGCTCCAATGAGCACGACGCTGTGAGGCTGTGCCTCGAGGCGGGCGACGTCAGCCGCCTGGGGGTTCAGGAACTCGCTGCTGACGCAACGTGCGCTCACAACGACGTACTGCTTGTCGGACAGCAGGAACCCAGGGCACGGGTCGGTCGCTGCGTCTGCGACGGTCGTCATTGGTGGCGCCGAGAGTGCCAGCAGCGCAGTCAGGCGCCAAGGAGTCCAGCGGAACCGCATGACTGAAAGAGCTCCTTGCAGTCGAGTGGGGAATGTCTGAATGGCGAGTGCTTAGCTTAAATATTGGCTGTCATGTGCCCGTCACACGAATAGTGACTGATTTGAAGTCGCGGAGAGAACTTGAGAATTTGGAGTGAACGAATTTTGCGCAGGTACAAAATGTGTGGCTCCGCGCGCTTGTCAAGTTGTGGAACCACGCACTGGAGTCAGCCAACTGAGTCAGAGCTGCCAGTACCGCGCACTCGCGAGGCCGAGCTGTCTCTGGGGCATTTGGGGCAAAAGCCTGGGCGGACGCTGAGGAGGCGGACTTGGTCGTGGTCACGACCGTGACTCGGAAACTTGCGTCGATGCACGAAGCCGATTAGGGAGCCCGGGAACGAGCAGGGTCAACTTGGACGGTTCGCTCTTGGTCACACGTTGCACGAGTATACCGTGTCGCCTGTATACCTGCAACCGTCAACGTCGGACCCGGTACAGTATGCCAAAAACTGCAGGCCTGACGCGACTGCGTCAGGCTTGAAACGACCCGACCAGGAGCGCGTCCTTGAATAGCCTTCGGTTCGGCCAGCCAGCAGGACGATGTCGGGACGCAGCAGCAAGCAGTAGCCTCGGACGGAGCAGCGACAACTCCGGACAGCACCAGGAACTGAACGCACGTCGCGACACTACGTGCACACGAGCAAGTCGAGATCGAGAAGCGGCGACCAGCGGGAATGACCTGGGACCTCCCGCGCGCTTCCAGACCCTACTAACAACCAGACCAGCCTGTTACGCGGCTTCAGTTGCGAACACACGCACGCCAGCATGTTCTCGCTTCAGCGAAAGCTCTCAACGACCCAGATGGCGCCTTCTGCCTCGACCGCAAGCTCGCTGAGGACCAATGCGTTGCCACCAGCTACATCGAGTGCACCTGGTAGCAGCACCACCAAGGCGGGCTTCTCCGTGAACCCGCTCACGATGCTAACGGCGACGACGCCAGTCGCCGACAGCGGCTACAAGGAAGGCTCACCCACGACCCACTCGGCCAGTAACAACGAGACGACCCGGAACAACACGCTTCCGACCGGGACCGCACCGAGCGGACCACATCAATACGGTGAAGCGGCGCCAGCGAGTCCGCACTCTCCGACTTTCAAGGTGAGTGTCGTCTATCCGCCGCACGGGTTGGTCACTCAGCCGATTCACAGCGTTGTTTCTCTGTCTCAGATCAATCATCCGACGCGAGCGAGCAGCTCACACACTGACTCGGACGCGAGTGCTACCCGGCACAGTCTTGGGATGCTCAAGAGCATCCGGTCGCTCCACGTCGACTCGCACCAGCAGCGCAGCCGCGCGATCGCGCGGGACTTCTCGCTGCCGCCGATCCCTGTCTCGTCGCTGCTGCATGAGAACTGCTCGAGCCTCAAGGACCAGTTCCTCAGGATCAAGGAGCGCTTCTCGGCGCCGAGTCCAGCGGCGGCGAAGCCGTCGAAGCCTTCGGCGTCGTCGCCGCCGCCAGCAGCTACAGATACCAGCACTGGAGCAGCCGTCAGTCTCGTGCGCACGGTTAACGCGGAGTCTAATGAGAGCGGAGACAGTAGGGCACAGCACGCACACGAGAGCGACGACGGCGTCTTACGTAGCGACAGCAGCGCGGCTTCTCTCACGATGACAGCGGGAGCTCAAGCGGGGTCACTGGACGTTCAGGACGCAAAGAAGCGCTACTCTGGCGAGAGCAAGTGGCCGCAGCTGCAGATGGAGCGGTGGTACGTCGAAGACAACTTCTTCAAAGGCTCCGTGACGTGCTGGACCATGGACAAAGGGGCCGAGATCGTGAGTCGGATCGCCACGGTCGTGTCGATCGCCGAGGCGTCATCGCAGCGACCGATCAACCCCGACATCTCGCTCCAGTGGATCGGTCGTCAGCTCTGGGCAATCACTGTGTCCTTGCCGCTCACTCGCTCCGGCGAGCTCAAGGACGAGCACATGGAGCTCGCGCGCCGAATCGACGAAGCGATCGCTGCGGAAGAGTCCAAGCTGTCGGCCTCGCTTGGTAGCAGCCCATCGGAAGGGCGGTCTCGCGCGTCGTTGTCGAGTCCCGACGACCGTGAGCGCGACAACCAGATCCCGACAGTGGTGTTGCGTGAACCCGACGTCACGAATACTCTCCCCGACCACAGCGGAGGGGCAGCGGCGTCTAGTGACGACGACAATGATGACGGCTACGTGGACGCTGACGTGCTGTTCTCGAACGACCTGGTTGGCGACCTCCTCCTCGAATCGGCTCGAGACTGTTCAGTCCTACGCCCATCCACTCCAGTGCCTGGACCCAACACTGCGAAGCGCAGCAGCGCATCGGCGGGCACAGCCGCTGCTGAAGACGACACAGAGAGCGGCCGTGCACTACACTCCCACGACGAAGACAGCGACGTTGTCGCGTCCCTTCCGCTCTCGTGGTCGATGCTCTCGAACACGTCGATTTCCGAGAGCGCCGGTGGTGGTGGCTCGCTCAGCAGCAACGACCCACGCGACGATGACCAGCGGTGTCCGCCCGAGAAGACAGGGTGGCTCAAGAAGAAGACAGGGCTCAACGCATGGCAGCAGCGGTACTTTGAGCTGAAAGGGAACCGGTTGTACTACTTTGCCAACGAGACTGACGGTGTCCCGCGTGGGGCTGTCGTGCTCGACCACGCTCACGTCCTCCGAGGCAAAGGCGAGCAGTCCATGTCGTTCAGTATCACAACGTCGAGTGCGAGCCACAGTCTGCAGATCCTTAAGTTCTCCGCACGGATGACGACAACGCAGGTGCACTTGCGCAAGAGCTGCGTCCTGCGGGTGACACACGAGAGTGAGGAGAACGTGGGGGCGTGGGTCACAGCGCTGAACCGCGCGTCGTTCTACTGCAACCTCACAATCGGCGCAAACAGCGCGAACACGTCGTTCACACCGAGCGTCGCGAGTACCGGCGGTGTCGTCGTGTCGCCTGGCAAGAAGAAGAAAGTGCCGTTCTACCGCTTGCGCGCGTCGTCGTCAGCGTCGTCTGCTGACGACGACCCGCAACGGCTCGGCCCGGCCATCGGCGGCGGTAGTTCGCTCGGAGGCACGAGCACAGTCGAGGGTGCGTCGTACCACCACTTTGGCAGCGTCAAGTACCTCCAAGACACGAACCCGCTCTTGTGGGAGATCCACCCGCACGACCAAGTCGCGATCCGGAAGAAAGCGACGCTCGCTCGCACACGCAGCGACTACCTCGCGATCCTGTCCAAGTACAGCAGCACGTTCCAGCAGATCTTTCTCCCACGGCCGCGGCCGATCTCGCTCGAGCAGACACTGCGCGACATTCTCCCGGAGCTCTTTCTCATCAACAACATTCTCTACGGCGGCGGCGACGAGAACAACGGCCTCGAGAACATCTTCGAAGTGCTCGACAGCTACATCAAGCGCTTCGCACGGCCGCAAGAAGAGCGCGTACGGGCCGTGAGCACGCTCTTGCAGGCCTGTGCGCGCACCATCAGCGGCGGCGACTCGTACTTTGTGATCCACAGCCTCCTTGGGAACCCGTTCATGATCATCCGGCCGGCCGAAGCGCGCGGACATCCGATCGAGATCGAAGTCTCGCCGACGAACCCGAGCCAGTTCCTCATCACAGTCTTTAGTGCGTTTTCGTTCCACCACGTCGACGACGTTGAGAAGTACGGCGACGCGAGCGATACGAGTGGCGGGACAGCAATGACACCAGAGCCACTGCTGCGTGTGAAGACGCACCACATCCAGGAGTTTGACTTTGGGAGCGGCAAGTCCTCGCGCTGGCTCAGGATTCGCGCCGACGGGATGAAGCACGGCACTGGCTCGTACCGACAGACGTGGTCCAAGAGCGACAGCTCGGACTCGAGCTTCGGTGCGCTCCTCGACCCACTCGCGTAGAAAGCGGTGCTGTCGTGTGTAGCGTCACATTGTCACCGACGCTCACTCGGAACGCGGAGCAGACTCGTGATCCGGTCGGTTAAGTACGAGCTTGGAACGTCGGGATGCCACGAGAAGAGCTCATAGAAGCGCGTGACGTTCACGACCGCTGACTCGGCCACTATGCGTTCGTACAGCTCGTTCGAGCGGTGCACTTCCAGCACGCGCTCAGCACACGCACGCAGCGTACGGAAGCGCCCGCAGTCGATGAAACTGCGCGGGTTGAAGAGCTCCACGACCGAGTCCGAGTGGCCGAAGTAAACGGGGACGCTGCCAGCGAGGAAGGCGTTCACAAGCTTCTCAGTCACGTACCCTGGACGCTGTGCGCTTTCGAACGCGAGGACGAACTTGTACTGCGCGTAGCTCGCGACAGCATCGTCGTGACCGACTGGGCTGTGTCGACTAGCCCGACGGTCGTAGTTTGGGCCACGCACGGATCCCTGGCAGACACCGAGCGCGTCGACTGGCTCCATGGCGTTGAGCAAGTCGAACATGTACTCTCGCTGCGGCGGGTCGCAGCGTGCATACATGTACGCGCAGAACTTGCGAGGCGCTTGAAACGGCGAGGGCGACGAAGCAGTTGGAGAGCGCAGTCGTTGACGCCGCTCTGCGGAGCGGAGCAGCAACAGGCTCGGACTCTGGCTCACTCTATCGCTGAACGACATGCTCGCGACTGGAATGTGCACGGAGCTGTCGTTCTCAACGCTGGTTGTCGCCGTGAGCACAACCACACGCGGGTCCAGGAGCTCCCCAACATCCGACAGTGCGCGTGTCACAATGATGAGCGACGTGGCGGCGCTGTACCGACGCATGAAGCGTGCGACAGCTTCTCGACACTGCTGGTGGGAGTCGGAGCGACACAGGCTGCTGTCGAGCGTCGAGAACACGGCGACGTTGGGCCGAGCGACCGCGTCGTCGTCGACGATTCGGACGCGGGCGTGTGTGAACACAGCTGTCAAGATGCACTCGAGCATGGACGTGATGCTCGCAGCACTGGCAGAGAACACGACCGTGACGACTGGCGACTGTGTACCGAACAACTGGAGGTTGTGCGCGAGAAGCTGCACGTGCGCCGAGCTGACGTGGCTCTCGTTTCGCGTGAGCCCGAGCATGAAGTCCCGTAGTCCGAGCGAGAAGTGCGCGCACTCAAAGCCAGCAGGGACGACGTGGTGCTTCACGTCGAGACAGAGCACCGGGACGATGTCGTCCAAGAGCTGCGTAGCTGGGAAGAACGTGAAGCTGTGCGTGCGACTCCCTGGCCGGACAGTGACGTTTGTGACCACGTGCGTTCGACGGCTCTCATGGCTCCGCACCACGGTGCTCACGAGTTGCACGCTTTCTGCTGGCGCGGTCGCTTTGTGCCACATATTCGGCTCAAAGTCCGCACAGAACGACCGGTTCGCTGCGACGTTCGCGTGTGCGATGCGCATCGCGCTCGGCGAGAGGTCCGCAAACGAGACGAAGCTGTCGCGACACGACACCGATGTGTCGAGGTTCGTGAAGCGCTCGACGTGCGTCGGGTGCACTTGGATCGCGAGCATCCAGAGTGCGACACTGATGTCATCAAGGCCTGCGAGCCCTTGGAGCCGGCGGTAGTTCGCACCGACAAAGCGCGCACAGTCGGCAGAGAGGAGAAAGTGGCAGCCGAACGCGAACGGCGGCAGCTCGGGGGACGCGTACTGCTCGTACGAGAGGTAGTTCTTGTGGCCTGGGTCGCGCAACGGGCGGAACAGCGCGCGGTTCGTTCTCGCGACGTGGCCAGCGTACAGTCGCTGTCGTGGCCACGCGTCAACCATCGCAACGAGCTCGTGGGTGCGCACGTACGCGTCGTCGTCTATGACCATGATGTACGACGCGTTCGGGAACGCTGTGGTCGCGAAGTGCAGAAAGTGCTTGACTTTGTCGGCGAGCGTATAGTACGAGTCGTCGCAGTCGAGTTCGTGCGTTAGAAGGTCGCGGAAGACGCGCTTTTCTGTCTCGATCGAGCGCTCGAGCGTGAATCGGAACTGCTGCTGGCCCATGGTGTCGTCGCTGCTCGTACTCGACGACGACGCAGTGGATTCAGGGATCACTGGTCGGCATCCGACAAAGAGCACTCGGACTGCGGGGTGGCAAGCGTGTTGACTTGCCCACGTGTCGCGGATCCCCTGTCGCTGTGCGAATCCGAGCGTGACGCTCGTCTTGACTCCGATGACGATCAGCGGTTGCTCGGCTCGTTCCAGGTCGAACTGGGGCGAGTGCTCCCACTGTGCGGTATTCGCTCCGTCGTGAGGGTCGTTCAGTCGTCGGGACGTGCCGACAGCGTCGACGACAGCTGTCACGCGGACGCGCGCCTTGTGTCGTTCGTGGGCTTGCATCCACTGGACAATGTCGTCGTGTTCGGGTGGCGGCAGTCGGGACTGCTGGCGGAGGTGCTCGAGTTCGTCGCTCCGGTGGCGCTCGAACGCGACGTCGTCGAGCACAGTAAAGTGGATTTCGTCCGAGACACGAAGTTCGCGAACCGACGGCAAGAGCGCACTCCGAAGCACCGGCTCCTCTTGAGTGAGTGCGTCCGTAGCGCTCGCACGCTTGTGAACCACCGCCCGTTCTTCTTCTTCTCCTTCGTTTGCCACAGTTGCATCCATCTTCACGCTCTGAACGCTGCCCTGGCTGCTGCTATTCACACTCCCTTCGACGATCACGACCCGCAGCGAGTGCCGCCCTGGAGCCACGTTCTCCAGCACGATCTTCGCTCCTCTGGCGATCGGGTAGCAAAGTGTGACGCTCGATGCGCTTTGGTCCATTTCTACGCACGCTTTCATGTGCACGTAGCGATCCGTGCGTTCGTCGAGATCTGCGATGTGCACGTCGAACAGCGCGAAGATCGGCGCCTTGGAGACCACACCGTCGGTAGGGAATATTAGGTCCACTGTCTCCACGGTCACGCTGGCGTTGGGAGCGTTTGGACCCGCGATTGGTGTCGAAGAGGAGGAGAACGACGACGGCCTGGATGAGATCGTATCAATGTCGCTGGAGCGTGGGAACGAGCGCTGGGAAGCGGTATCTTCTCTTGTCGCACGCTGGTTGCCATCAGGGCCTTTGGTGCTAGTGCTATCGCTGCCAAGTATCACGACGGGGTCTGTGTGCACGAGAGCCGGGAGAACGAGGAGCGTCGCGAGTGACGCTAGCAGGCACCAGCGTGCGAAATGTAAGTAGTGAAGGTGGTGCGTTGCCATCAGAGCGAATGGTGGTGGCAGTGGCAGTGGCAGAACACGTGATTGAGCAGCGCCAACGCAACAGCGAAGCAGAGCCAAGAAAGCTCAACAGTGCAGCCAGTCGACTTGTGCCTCCCAACAGGATAGGCAGGCAGCCCTTCCGGATTTCCACCGCGAAAGATCGCGATCCGATAACCCCGAACAAATGGGGTTGACTATCAGCCGAGAAGATGTGTGATGTGAGGTATATTGCGTTACTGGGGAGAACGGGAACACCCATGCCGTCAGCGCCTGCATTATCAGCCGAGAATGCACCATTCACTTGAGCAGCTCCTGCATAACAATGTAGTTCATTGGTGCGGTGTCCCATCAGCTCAGGCACAAGCACTGGTTCGTTATGAGTGTACACTCTCCTGCCACTCGTGAGTCCGGACGACTTTGCGGACGGTGGAGCCGCGCGCTTGTTTACGGTCCAAGGCGGGGCGGCCTCAGCGGCGAGCGCAACTGAATTGGCGTTGCCACTCTGGTCACGGAAGAAGTGCGAGGCGACGATCCCGAACGTCGACGAGAGCGTCCTGTGTGCTGGAGGCGACGTCGGCATGGACGCGTGCTCAGGAGACTCGGGAAGTCCGCTGGTGTTGACAGCCAGTCCACTCA
>JAASGD010001172.1:0-12666 GCA_023334115.1 Globisporangium megalacanthum | reverse complement strand
CTGTCTTGACGGCAAAGATCTCAGGCTGAGCGACTGGGCATTCGTGGCTGGGACAAGCTTGTCAGAGAACCGAGCTGGGTCAGTGGCCAGCGAGCGCATCCGGGTCCGGCAGTTGGCTCGCTCCTGGGTCGCTATATCACAACCGCCCATCCTTGGAGTTGATCGCGTCTGCGTGAGGCTCCGAGGCTCATTCTGCTTTTTGCCTGCGCACCTCAAAGCTGCTTACCGACCTCCTCACCCGCCTCCGACTTCTTCGATCACTTTCTCGGCATTAACGTGCCCGCACCCGCCGCGCCTACGACTCCAGCCGCCCCTGGCGCGCCTCTCATGCTGGCTGCCGTAACCCCTGACGCGTCGGTGGTGCCAGCTGCTGCTTATCCGAGTGTTGCCCTTGCGTCAATGCCGGCTGGCGACTAGACCGGGACTGCGACTGACTCGGCGGCGGTGGCCGACCAAGTGACCTCTGGGCACTCTGTGTCTCGGACGGACGAGCTGGGGAGTGCTTCGGCCGAGTTGCCAATGCAACTCCTCGCTGCCGTGGCCACGACTACTGCGGTCGGTACTCTTTTCCCACTCTCGGCGCCTGGGGCGGCTGCTCTGGAATGGCACCGCTGGACTGGCGACGTCGGGGTGACGCTGGAAGAAATGCGGCCTAGCATAGCCGAGGCAGTTCTAAGCGATGAGCTGCACGCCCTGGGGAACGCTTCTGGTCAGTGGATGCTGTGGGGAGCTGGATTCTTCAACCCGGCTTCCAGTCGCATGGAGCCGGGTAGCGACCTCGTTCTTTCGGACTTGTTCAGTGAGAGCGGGAGCTGGCTTTCGCTCGCCGATGCCGGGTCGCCCTCTCCTGACTGGATGCAAGGCACCCGCGAGGCGTTGTCGCTGTACAAGTAGCTCGGCCACTGCTTCGGGTTCGAGAACCTCACTGCGCGCACCCTCGCCACAGTCGCTCAACGAGCTCTCGTGGCGTCACCACGGACTTGCCGCCGTCGACCAGGCGAGGGCCAGCCTACAGGCGCTGGGTGCTTCGGCTCCGTTCGAGTCCCCGGTCGTACTGACCTGGTGTCGGGCGATCACGCTCCTGAGAGACGACATTCAGCACCTCCGTGAGCGGAATACTCTACTTTCCCGTCAAGTCCATGACGAGCATGCCTGAATTTGATTGGAGGAGACACGGGACCCGGCGGCCGAAGCTCGGGTCGAGATGCTCGACGGCGAGCTGGATGAAGCTGCCAAACGGAGAAGCGGCTTCGTGACGAGCAAGGCTCGGCCGTCAAGGCGCTCCAGGAAGCAAAGACCGAGATGCAGACTGCCTCTATGGCAAGGGATACGACCTTAGCCCAGACAACGAAGGTTGAGAAGGAGAACACCCGCCTGGTCGAGTTGGAGAAGGCGCGCTCGGTCACTTGGTGGACCTTGGGTTTGACCTTCGGGCTCGCTCCGGATCTCGGTTCTGGGGCGGGTTTCGGCGGCGGGGCTGCTTCTCCAACTCAACCGGCTGCTACCCGGGAGACTGCCGGTCCTGGGGCGGATACGCACTCGTTCATCAGCCTGGCCGGTGGCACGGGTAAGCCTGCTCCTGGTACTCCGTCATCTGGTGCGCCTCGGCTGTCATCGCCGCCGGCTCAACCAGCGGCTTCTCGCTCTTCATCCCAGGGCTTCGACTTCGGCTACCGTGGAACGCCTGAAAGCGACGCCGCTGACGAGGTGAAGGGAAATGCTTCAGGTGCTCCGGCCGCTGCAGCTGACGACGACTATTTGGGCACTGAAGTCGAGATCATGCCGCCTCCTCCGAGTCACAAGACTTCGTCATCTGGGAGTATGCAGCCGATTCGCCGGGATCGACGTAGCAGTGTGGACATGGCTGCAGCGCGAGAGCTTCAGGACGGGGAACTGCAGGCTCTCGAAGCCAAGCGCCCTGCTTCTCCTTCTCCCTCTGGCAAAGGGAAGCAGAAGCGACGCCGGGTTGACTCAGGTGGCGGTGGGGAGACGGATGACAGCTCCAGCAGTTCGGAGGTATCGGGTGCCAGCGAGAGCACCAGCGAAGAGGAAGAAGGGGAGATTGAGGATCTCAACAACAACGACGAGGGAGTTGATGACCCGGGCACCCAAGGAGTCGAAGACGACTCGGCTGCCGCGCCTGTAGCACCTCAGCCCGCGTCTGCTGACATGGCGGCGCGCGTGATGGACCTCGACAACGCCTGGCACCTGGCCGGGAACACTGTGGAGCCGCTCGGCCTGTACTACGCTCCTTCTTTGCCGGTACGGAATCGCCCCGACTTACGCAAGCTTCTGGCTTGCTCCAAGACCAACGATCGCCTAGAGAAGCAAGGCGTAGATGTGGGGTCTCGGTGGCCGTTGTCGTACCCGCCGGGTATTCCCACTTTCCGCTGGGACCAGGTGTATGCCGGCCCGTACATGATGAAGAACCTTTTGGGCTGGCCGACTCCGGCCGGCGTGCATGAGCTTACGCTGACGGCCGGGATGAGCTCTACCATGCTCCCCAGTACAAGTTCGCTGACTCGGGAGTCGTGTTTAGGCGTGAAGATGGTCCCAGTCCGTGGCCCCGGTAGCCGTTCGGTTACAGTAACCAGACACCTGGGTTTCCGAACTACGCGGTACCCCAACCGAGCAGTCGAGCGGCTGCGGCGGAGGTCTCTTCGGAGGCGGATCGTAAGGCCTGGGGTGCGCTGGTGTACTCTCGGCCCTGGAACGTCATTTGGGCAAACCCGGTGACTCGTTGGTTCCTTTTCGATCCGGTCCAGCACGCTCCTTCTTGCAAACTCTGGCTACAGCAGCTGATGGAGTTCCAGTTCAAGTTCCGCCAGGATATCTGACAGTTCAAGCACTGGAGATCCACCAGCCTCGTCCGCACAAGTCTGCCAGCAACATGTCGGAGCTGGAGCATGCCTGGGACATCGGGTACCAGCGTCGCTCCGAGCTGGACGAGCGCTACTATGTGGCCGCAGTCTGGTGATGACGTGTGTCCCGGAGGAGATCCAGCGCATGGACTCATTCCTCTTGGCTGAGCCCGTGATCTGGCCTCGCCCGACTGCGGAGTGCGTCTGGCTCGTCGGTCCGTTGGCCATGACGACGCATGCTGGGCAGCTCCTGCGGGTGGAATGGGAGGGGCCGAGCCGCAACGAGTGGGCTTGTTGGCCGGGCCGGTTTACCGAAGCGGTATCCCCGACTGAGATCGCCCGGAGGGGGAAGAATCCTTCATCCACGTACGAGCTTCTCCCGCCGACGAACGACCCGGCGTACACTCCATACCCGCTGCACTGGGTGTTGGAGGGGACCTCGGGGCCTGGGTTTACTCGGCCCCGTACACGATGCCCAGCACGTTGATCGCCCACTGGCTCGAGCTGACTTCTCCGCTGGATCGGAACTTCTGGGAGATCAAGAAGGCGGTGAAGAAGGGATTGAAGGGTGCTAAGAAGGTCAAGAAGGCCAAGAAGACCAAGAAGGCCAAGAAGATGACCAAGCCGGGGAGGTCGTCGTCAGCATTGCTCGTGTGAGTCGGGTAGCTTAGCCGAGGAGTCTTGACTGGGATTTATTTGTAGCTGCCTGCGCTGTTGCTTGTTTGAATGAGTGTTTGACGTTCTCATCTCTGGTCTTGGGTCATGGGTAGCTTTGATCTTGAGCAGCCTGGGTCTTAATCAGCCTGGGTCTTGAGTTGCTTGGGTCTTGAGCCGCCTGGGACTTGAGCAGCCTGGGTCTTGAGTAGCCTGGGGCTTCCTTTATTCCAATGTAAACATGTAGGGTGCGAGCATTTCCGGGTTCGTGGTCCCGGTGAGTGGTGGCTCGCTCACCTGGTCGGTAGCTCCGGCTTACTCGAGGTCTGGGAGCTCGTCACCTGACTGCATCGCTGCATATCTGGCTTTGGCTCTTGCGCTGGCGTCGAACTCAAAGAGGAGTCATCCATAGGCGAGTTGTGACTGGTCGACCCAGTCCGGCAATTTGTGCTCTCTCCAGTACACCACGTACTTCTTCGTCCAGGGGATGTGCGCGTAAGCTTTTCCCATCGCACATCTGTGGTGCACTCGACTTCGAAGTCGGCGGTCTCTGCGTCGGGTTCCCAGCTATCTTCCAGAAGGAGGGCGGCGTCCAGGTCGAGTTATTCGGGAACTTCAGAGAGGGCCTTGGTCGGTCGTTCCGGGAAGCTAGCTCTGGGTTTGAGCCGACTCACACGCGCCCACGGCGTGAAGCGATATGAGGTGCCGGCATTCTTGAGCTTGTACCGGAAGCCGTTTGACTTTTCGAGAACCCGAAACGGCCCAGACCATAGGTGAGCCAGCTTCTTGGTGAGGCCAGGCTTCGCCCGAGCCAGGTACAACCAGACGACTTCGCCGACGTCAAAACCGGTCTTGTGCTTCTCGGAGAGCTATCCAGGCGTCAGTCTGTCGGTCGGCCCGGGTTCGTTTGGCTTGGACCTGGAGCTCCTTGGCCCAGGCAGTGCTGTACTCATATTGGCGCTGCGTGTTGATCCTCCACAGGTACGTGCTGCGCTGGTCAACGCCCCTTGAGGCTGAGGCCAGCATGGCGGACATGGTGTTCTTGGGATCCCAGCCGTGTGCCCGGTAGGACGGAGGCTCGTTCCGGGTTAAGTCGAATGAGGTGTTGATTGACCACATGAGCTTCTCGACGATGTCGTCCCAGTCGCATTGGTCGGGGTCCTCGACGTAAGTCCGGACGCTTCGGATCACTGATTGGATAGAGCGTTCTTGTTGGCCGTTGGCCTGCGGGCAGTAGGCCAGGGTAGCTCGTTGCTGGCTCCCGTCATCCGGCGGGATTCCCGGAATACTTTGCTCATGGACCTGGGGTTTTAGTCATGCCTGGTGTAGGAGCTGGCTCCGAAGCGTCGGAACACGACTTCTTCGTATGCCAGGGTGATTTCGAGGGTCGTGCTGCCCATGAGCTTGCACATGACGTAGCCCGAGAACACTCACTGGAACAGGAGCAGCGCAGTATTCCCCCTTGCAGACACTGGCAAAGGCAGCATGAAGTCCATGGACACGACGTGGAACGGGTAATCGGACACCAGGTTCCCGGGTGACGGACCCGAGTTATTCGGAAAGCCCTTGCTGGTGACGCAATCCATGCAAGTGGCAACGTGCTGCTCCGTTGCGTGGAACATGCCAACTCAGTAGTTCTCGGCCTGAACCCGAACGAAAGTTTGCGTGACGCCCTGGTGGCCGGCATGCGTGTCGTTGTGACACGTATGCAGCACGTCTTGGCGCACGGTTGTTGGGATTACAATCCGTGGAGGGACCTGGCGGGCACGCTCGTTATGCCAGCCCCCCCTGGAACACCAGCACATCCCGGCTGTCCATGGCGAACTGGTCCGCCACTTTGCCAACGTTCTGGGCTTTCGGCCCAAGTTAGCTCCGCCAGGTTGCCTTCGAGGAATCGGACAAAAGGCCATGCAAAATCGTCTTCGTCTTGATGCACCCGGATGCACGCCAGGCGTTCCTAGGATAGATCGGAGGCGGTGGGCCGGGGTCGCTGGTCGACCGGCGATGCGTCTGGGGGCGGGTCGTCGCGCTCGGAGAAGGTGTTGCTTGACTCGGACTCTATGCTCGGCGTGGGGCCCAGTATTGAACCCGTTGTGCCGAGTGCTGGGACGCTGCTGGATGGTTCGACGGTCAGCCCGGACTCGGCGCGGGCGTTGGGTCTGTGGCCCCCTGTCCGTCTGCGACCTGGCTGGCTCTGCGAACCCAGGTCGTTGAGACGAACACGGAGAAAGAAGCGTGCTCAGTGTCGACAGCCGACTGGTCGTCGTCGGCTGACGCGTCCCCCAGGTCCGGCGTCGCGCTAGAGTTCCCGGGATCGATTTCGACGCTTATCCCTGGGCCTTAGCCACAATCTTTACCCGGGTCGTTGGTTATTTAAGCGCGATCGGGGAGGCAGTTGAGTGCCTGGAGCTGGGCGATGTCAGCGATGTCAACTTCGTCTGCCGGGTCGACCACTGAGGATTCCCCCTGTCGCAGCGCCTTGGGCGCGATTTAGTCGGCGGAGCTGTTGTATGCCCCGACAACGTGGATCAGCTGGACGTGGCCGAACTTAGCGCGGAGCGCGTGGTACTGCTGAATGAGTACTCACAGGTGCGGCTTGTTCGCGCGCATCGTTCCCTGGCACTGCTTGATCGCAAGGCGCGAGTCACCAACGACCAGGAGTCCGGCCGCTCATTGCTGCAGGGCCCAGGCGACGCCGGCGAGGAGATCCCGGTATTCGGCCTCGCTGACAGTCACGTTCGTTAGCACAATGCCTTCTGAGTGGACCGGGGTCCAGGCGGAGAGGGCACAGGCGACGAAGCTGGCACTGTCAGCGTTCGTCTTCAACTTGGCTGAGCCGTCGAAACTGATGACCATGCCCTGGTAGCCGGCGAGGGTCATCTCGAGGGTCAAGAGGGGCTGCTTGATTCGCCCGGCTCGATACGGGACGAGGTCGGCTGCAACTTCGTCCAGGTATTTGCGCGGGGTGACGCTGGCAAGCAGGAGTGCTGTCAGCCCGTCTTCGTCCATATCCAGGCGGATAACATCGAGAAGCCAGGGCGGCAGCAGGGTCGCCCACTGGAGACACCGTCCTTGGAGCGACTCGGAGCGCAGGATCCACTTGAGCACGGAGTAGCGCGTGTAGACCTGGAGGCGCTAGCCGACAATTATCGTGTGAAACGGAGAGAGGACCCGGAGGAGGGTGAGAATCTCACGTTCAGCCGGGTGGTACCGCGACTCAGCGTCATGAAGCGTGCGTCTGGCGAACCGGACCGAGAAAATTACGCCGTCGTGCTCCTGGCCTAAGACTGCGCTGATCGCCGACGGGTTGGTGTGGGGAATCACAACGAACGGCTTGGCGCAGTTTGGGCGCCGGAGGATCGGTGTTCACACGATCTTGGCTTTCAGCAGGCAGAACGCGCGCTCGGCCCGGTCTAGGTTCTCACCGGACTTGATCCAGACGTCAGTCAACTCGTGGAGGGCTGAAGCCAGGAGCGGGAAACCTTGGATGAACTGGTTGTAGCAGTCCAGCGAACCCAGGAATGACTGTACTTCTTTGAGCGACCTGGGTAACCGGAGCGTGTCGAGCTCCTTGAGCAGCTTCGGGGTAGCACGGATGCCCTGCCGGGACACCTCGTACGACTGGTACGAGATGGCTCGTTTGCAGAAGCTGGGCTTGGGCAGGTTGACCGAGATCCCCCAGTACCGCAGCCGGACGAGCAGGCTGTTTAACGGTACACACATATCGTCCCAGTCTCGGTCTCTGTCGTCGATGTCGTCGATGTACGAGCTGCGTCGGAGGACCGTGTTCATCGAAGCCGGGGTCGGGATGTTCAGGTCGAACACCGTCTTGCCTTGACAGCTAGCCAGGCACTCAAGCTCGGGCATGTTCGCGTCTTTCGTACTTCCCGGCTTAAAGCAGGCAGGGAGCCGAATCGCTTTCTCCATTCTGCCGAGCATTCGAGTCCATACCGGGACGGGTCGATGCCGAAGTACTTGAGAACGTCCGGATCGACGTCTTTCGCTAGCCAGGGCGGGAACCGGACTCGCCCCAACACGCAGTTCTCGATGATCTGCTGGTAGATCAGCGGAGCGTTATTCAGGCCAAAAGTCAACCTGACCCACTGGAAGTAGCCGAGGGGACAAATTAATGTGCTGATCAGCCTGGCCCGGTCTGTCATCGACACCGCCCAGAATCCGGACACCACGTCCAGACTCAGGGACGACATGACTGGTCGAAAGTTGTTAAGGAGCCCGTCGATGAGGGGCAGCGGGTAGTTCATCAGCTTGATGAGCTGGTTAACCAGCGGGTAAACAATTCAAACCTGGATGTCGACGCGGTTCTTCTTCATGACGATGACAATTGGGCTGGCCCACTCGGACTTGGACATTTCGATGATCCCGGACTCCAGGAGGCGCTTGAGCGGCTCGTAGACGTTTGGAAGGAGGTGGCCGGGGATGCGTCGAGCTCGCTGCGCAAGCGGCGTTGTGCTGGGTTTGACGTCGAGGTCACAGACCACGCCGCTTGCTGCGGGCGGGAAAGCATTCCCGTTCCTCAGGAGATCGAGTAGTGGTCCGTCAGAATCCGCTTGAGTCGTGCCGCCTCTTCGGCGGTATTCTCGCCTGGCTCGCCGTCGTCGTCGGTGGTCAGGTCAGCTGGGGCTTTCCGCTCCATCTCAGACAGTAGGGCGAGCTGGTCGCAGAGTTCTTCCAAAACCACTCGGTCGGTGCCGTCGTCGTATTACAGGGTCACTTCGCCGTCTTCGTGTGTCAAGCCGAAACTCACGGCGTGGTACACTTGTGCGAGCTCATCTTCGTCTACACGCGGGGTCGCAGAGACGGGTGCTTTTGGATCAGGCGCTGCTGGCGACTGGCTGACGGGTCCTACGTCATCGGTGCGGAACACTTCGGCGTGTACGATTGCGTAAACACTCGGGGTGGTATTGAGCTCCGGGATACCTTCCACTGAGGCCGGAGCTGAGACTGCGCCCGGCCAGACGAGGATCTTCGTCGGCGTCGGATATGAAGGGCGGACTACTGCAGTCGGGAGACTAGCATCTTGCCTGTCAGCCACGCGTTGCTCGCGTTCCCAGAACCGTTGGGACGGAGACTGCTCGAAAATCGTGCTCTGCCAGTCCGGGAACCTGGCGGTTCCGGCCCGGATGCAGCGCTCTTCGTCTGGCCGGTGGCCGCGCTCGATCAGGCCTGCGACAGTGGTGGGAGCCGGCAGGTGCAATTTCAGGCGAGAGATGTTCATCACACGGATACACTTGGGCAGGCCGTCCTCAAGGAAGAGGGCAGTCGTCAGCCAGCTTACTCCTGAGCACATCCAGATGTCCAAGTCTTGGCGAGTTCGCGGGCTGTACACGACCGGGACATCGGCGCTCGCTCGCCCCTGGGCGAAGGTGGACGGGCTGCACACTTGCGACCGGGATCTTCGTGGCTTCCCGGGGTCGGGCGCCCGGCGCCACAAGCGTGATGCCCTCCTCATCGGGAAGATGGATATTCTCTTCCAGGGTGCTGAGCCGGACAACTGCAGCAACCATAAAGTCCATTCCCAGGAGGCACCCAACTCCTTCGCCGATGTTGACAGTCCAGATGTCCATGAAGCAGACGGTCTCGGCCCCGAGGGACATCTTGACGGCGGCCCGGGCAGTGATGTACGTTGCAACTTCACCGATACCGCTGACCCGGAGACGGCTGTCGTGATACAGGTTGAGCTTCAGTCTACGTGCTAGACTTAAGCTCAGGATGCTGGTGGTGGAGCCCATACACAGAAGGATCCGGGTTCGGTGATTGCAGACCGCTCTGTTCACCATGGTGGTGGCGGCACTTCTGGACGTTTCTAGGTTATTCGACCACCATCCCCGGCGTTTGCCAGGTAGGAGCCGGAAACACGCACGTCGATGGACAGCCTGGTCCGCATCGTCATCCCCCATCGCAGCGAACGAAGTGGTTTCTCCGTGCGATGGTGGTAAATTATCCTGGGCCATCAGTCTGACGTAGGCGTAGACATGCAAAACATGGGGAGGTTGCTCGACACGTACCGGGGTACTGAACCCCGGCGAGCTACCTAGTTTAAATAATACATGAGGTCGGCTGGAACCTTGCCGGCTCAATCTCCCTTGCTCCAATTCCGGAACCGTGCCATGAACTTCACGAGTTTGTATTCACCGCGCTCGTGGGTGTGGCCACAGGCGCCGCACTTCTTCCAGCACGACTCGGCGAGGTGGCCGGGGCTGCCGCACAGCCGGCAGAGTGCTTTCGGCGACGGGCAGTCGTCTGCGAAGTTGCCCATGTTGCCGCAGTTGTAGCAATTGGCTTCGCGGCGACCCGAGGCTCCCGGGTTGGGGCCACGCTGACGATCCGCGGAGACTTGGTAAACTTCGGACATGTAGTCGCCGTTCTCATCCTGGTCCCAGTCGTCGAAGCGAGAGTCGTCGCGGTTCTCGGGTGGAGGGACGTGGTCGGGCGTCCGTGGCCCTGGGTCCGGGTCTTCGGGTGGACTTGGCAAATCGAACTGGACTCGAGAATGTGATGCCTTGCTCGAGGGTCGGCTGGCGAAGCCGGGTTGCTGAGCATACTCGGTGCTGACATCAGCGTTGAGTTGCTCGTTCGTCTAGAACACCTGGGCGGCGGGTAGGTTAGGGTTCGCAGCGCGGAACACTGGTGGTGCTTTGGCACTATCAAGCCCCGGGATTCCGTCTCGGCGTACGGCCTTGGGCAGGTTCGAGGCTGGTTCCGCGGCCATGTGTCCTTAGTACAGCAGAAGGCGCTCATCCAGCTCGCTAATCGTGTCGAACTTCTTCGACACGAGCGTTCACTTGACTTCCTGGTCTCTCATCATCTAGACGAACCGGGCCACATGGTGTTCCAGCTTAGTCTCGTCGGAACAATCGACCCCAGCACGCTGGGCGTCGGCGTTGAGACGCCACAGGTACCGTCTCGAGTTCTCCGATGATCCTTGGTGCGGAGCGAAGTACTCGGCCATGAACGAGCCTCGCGGCATCGTGAACTCCTTCTCGAAAGCCTTGGTCAGCTTCTTCCAATCCCGGGCGCTAGACCCGAGTTGCATGAGCCAGGCTCGTAGTGACGAGTAGAGCACCGTGCGAAAGTTCGTGCACTTCTCGGCATCGGTCCAGCAGCCGGCGGTGGTGGTGTACTGGTAGCCTTTCCACCAATCACTGCGTTCTGGGCGGGGAAGGTTCTCGTCGAACGGCGTCAGCCGATGCAACGAGATAAACGGGCGAGGGTACGCCAGAGCCAGCTCGGGAGCTGCGGTTACAGGGGCAGCGGCGGCTGGGGCTGCCACTACTAGGGCGGCTGCAGCTGGCTAGGATACTACGCCTGCGGGTGCTCGCGCCAGGGATGCGGGAGCGGGGGCGACGCCAGACCTAGCGCTGTAGCACGCGCGCTAAGCCGCGCGTAAGGCACCCGGCCGGGTGGCTCGGCCGGGTCGTTCATCGGACTCTTTCAAGGCCGGCTCGATGGGGGCGGAGCGGTTAGACCGGTGTATCGATCCTTCTTCCGAGCTACTGCGCATTGGTACGTCGGGTATGTGCGCGAGCGCATGCTCAGTAGGTGGTTGTACCGAAGCCGGGCGGATCTGGGCGAGCATCGCCACATCCGACTGAGCAGGCTGAACCGGGTATGGGTTCGGCAGCGGGGCCGACTGCAGCACCGGAACCTGGTACGGGTTCGGGAGAGGCACCAAACGGAACGTGAAGGTCGGCGGAGCGACGAGCGGCTGAGTGCCGGGAATGACACTTGGCGGGCTCGCGACCGGCGGCCGGGCTGTTGCTGGAGTCGGTCCGGCTCGACCAATCCCAAAACTGGACGGGAGGAAGAACGCTTCGTGTAGAAGTGCTTCGACGGGTCGGCGTGGCGGAAGCAACACCGGACGTGGCAAAGTCATGCGGGCATTGCTACTAGCTGGCGTGACGCTTCGCACCTAGGGGGAACTCGGGACCGAGCTCGAGCCGCGCAGTGCGTGGCGTTGCCAGGCCTGGACTTACGCCGTGGCCGGGGCCGAGACCTCATCCTGGGACATCATCCACTCGTCACGTTCTGCGCGGCAGTAGCGTCGAACGATCACGACCTCTTGTGCCACTTCGAACGCTGTGACGTCGCGCATGTCATCCCGGTTTGTCTGGAAGGCGAAAGCCAGGTTGGAGAACGAATATCCCAGCTCTCCCAGGAGTGACTAGAGTACGGCGATCTGGACTGCCGGGACGAGGTAACTCAACTCTAAGTCGAACCAGGGGCTTTCGGCCAGCAGGGGTTGGCAGCCTCGACTGCTTCGAACGCTGCCAGCCAGCTATCCGGATCTTGGAGCTACTCGATCATCTCTCGCACGGCAGTAGACACGGCGACCCGGGTTGGGACCGGGGTGCCGATCAGCGGGGGGTCGAAGACTCGCCTGCCTTGACTCGCCCACGACTTCAGACACTAGTCGCCCAATTAAACGGCGACTGCATCCTCGGGTGGCACCTTCCATCACCCGGGTCCGAGCCCAGGTCAGCTGGCTGCCGGGCGCTGTTCGCCTTGACCATCCTTGTTCGGCTTCGGAGCTCAACCACCCGGCTTGGCTGCGCCGGGTTTCTTAGCGTCTTGTTTTAGCGCCTTGGGCGCGCGAGCAGTGGTTGGGATAAGGGCGACTTCGCTAAAGCCGGACCGGGCCGGCGCATTCTTCCGGTGCCTCGCTTCGTCTTCCGCTCGCTGGGCATGGACGGCTGGGTCGTGCAATCATCGCCGGCGCTGGTGTTGCTGGTCCCTTCCGACCCCTTCTCTTCTTCTTCATAGAACGACGGAGCCGGGGATGAGACGGCTAACGCCAGGGCGTCGGGGCTTAACGACATGTGGGTCACGGCTGTTTAGGCACCGAGGCCTCGGAACTCGCCATGGTTTAGAGAATCCATCTTGGCTTCTTGATGCGAAAATATACTCGCATCGGAATCGTCGGAGTGTGCACCAGCAGAGAAAAACGTGACTCTGGGAATGCGCACCAATTATTATGAAGCGGATGTAGTTCAATCGACAACGATACCCGGGAAGCGAAGGGGTTGCGCTAACTGGGGTCAAGTCGGCACAGATCACCCCGGGAACGCGTTCACACTAGACACTCAGATTCACACCTGGGTCTGTGAATCAACGTGTATGTGCAGACTCTTCT
>JAASGD010001171.1:0-12675 GCA_023334115.1 Globisporangium megalacanthum | reverse complement strand
TATACAGGTCTTAAAAGTGGTGGCAGCTATGCTGGGTTCATTTGCGCTAATACCAGCATTGGAGGTTTCAGTTTCAAGAAAACATATAATCGTAGCGGTGGGACTACGTATCGCAAAGTTGGGTAGCCGAATTGCGATCTGGGGCTTATCGCGCCCAGCTTGCGCCCAGATGTCATAATATCAACGATAGTTACTTCAATTGGATATGGAACGATACATCGACGACAGCCGCAAGCAATTTCACATGTTGGCGAGTCAACGGTACTGATATGCTCACGCTACACCACAACTCTCGTCAAGTATCTATTAACAATAACTCTACTGACCAATATGCGCAATTAGACGTGAACGGGGTGATACGTAGTAGGAATAATCTATGGGTTGCTGATACTGATATCAATTTAACAAACATATCAGAACGCCCAATCGTTACGTTAATAAGCTACACTGTAGCTGGAAACAAATATGAGCTTGTGCTCGGTAAGTCATTGGCGAATTATGAAAACGCCTTCATTGAATATGCCCATGTAGCCGACGCTTCGCAACCTAACTCGCTAAGAATTGGTTTGTTTAATGCGTCAAGCGTTAAAAATGTCACTGCTCAAGGGAGAGTAGGCATCAATAGTACGACGCCAGTATGCCCTCTTGATGTTTTGGGGTATACGACGTATACGGTTGGGATTGGAGGTACTTCGTAGGATTTCAAATATTTAGACCTGACAACACTTGGAAGTGGTCCGATTAAACAAACAACCGGGACTGGTCCTCTTGGTTTAACTCTTTGTGCTCGATTTGCTCAGAATATATCAGTTGCCAGTGTCATTTACTATTTACCCGATGCTCGTACCAAGGGGAATATATGCCCACTTAATGTGGACCCGAATTATATAAGAAATTCAAGTCCCGTATTTACAGTATGAAAGACGACCCTAACAAACGCATGAAAATTGGTTTAGTAGCTCAGGAAGTTGTCAAAGTTGCCGAAGTCGCATCAGAAATGGCCACGCTTGCTCCAGACAGCTGGACAAGCGATGGTACCTGTATGATGCTCGATTATAACCAACTGTCAACAGTAAACTCATCGGTTATCCAACAGCTACTAACGCGTGTTGAGCAGTTAGAAACTCAATTGAAAAATCTCGAGTAATTATATAGAGACCAATGAAATTTGCAATATCGACAAGAATGAGCAAAATTTATATGGTCCGTCTCCAAGATCGAACCGCTGTTCATTTTGGCTCGAGTAATCACGAGCATTATCGCGACGACACTAATTCTGGCGAGAGGAGCCATTTAAATCATTATGATAAAAAATGAAGAGAGCTGTTTTACAAGAGGCATAAAAAATTATCCGAAGTACTCGGCTGATTGGTTCAGTAAACTCTATCTATGGAGTTTAAAAGACTAGACGACCAAAGCGCTCTATGACTCCTTCGGAGTCTAGTAAAGCTTGAGGTAACCCTTCTAGCCCTTTTGCTGTATTATACAGCATAAGCTTTTTTGAAGGTTTTTATTGTCCAAAAGGTCGGCCACAGGCCTCAAAGCTGCATGACAGAATGAGCATTTTGTAGAGGGGTATGAAGAACCAGCCCGTCCATGTGAGGGTTAGGGTCATCGATTTCTTCAGTCTATCAAGGCATAGAGGGTCCCTTGCTCTCAACAAGCACCAACGATCAACCTCATCGCTCGCCACACATACTCAACACCGACTAAGGCAAACAAGCAGACACGCTGCATCGTACATGTGCATCTCTTCCTTCTTTGCCTCGGCAGACAGCGGCTAAAAGTTACACTGCTGAGATGCAGCTTGCACCGATGGCTATCCACCTACACCAACGCTAACGTCACTCAGTCCGCCTCTGCTGCGTATGTTGTAGTTCGTACGAATACTCATGCATTAGAGATAGTTGCAGGCATTCATTATGCGGTACACTCGCTTAAGTGCTATCATGACTCTGTGCGCATGTTGAGTCGCTCATCGTTGACCGCTTGTCGTTGTGCCTGAGCCATTCACAGCTCTTACAGGACCACGCGTTCACCTGCTCGATTCGAGTCCGGACACTCCAGCACAAGCATGCTGAGTAGCGCGCTTTACCGGTGGCGATACAGCACACATCGTCGGCATGCCATGAGCCGTACGTGAGGCATGAACAGACGTTTGCGAGACTGATAAGGGGTCGTAGCGGACGACAGCAGTCGCGCAGCATAGTTGAACGGTCTAACACGTACGAGAAGCCATACGGTGGTGATTTCGCGATCGCATCGAGGTGCGCATCCAGCTACGCGCCAATATGAGTCACACGCGCTGATCGGCACGCTCGCAGTCGATGGCCCTCAAGCGGTCGCCAACACAACAGATACGAACAGCACCTAGGTTTGTCATCGCATGTGGAGAGCGTGCGCCTTCTCCATCAAGTAGCAGAGTAGGTGGGAACAAGCAGCAAGGACGAGGGGGTGGTGTAGAAGCGCATACTCAGTGTACGTCGTGGAGCTTGAGCGCGCGTGTGAGCTTTGAGCGGGATGCACTGGTTGGCGGAGTAAACTTTTGCTCATTTGTTGTCGTACATAAATTATGACAAATGAGCAAAATTTTCCTCCGTCTGGCAGACGCGCGTAAACGGTGAGCGCAAGCGGGGCTTCTCACGTTCATCCCCACCACTCGTTTCGGCGCGAGCGCCAGCCCCCTCGCCCAGGATGATCGCTTTCAGCAGGCAATAGGCGTCGACAAGATATGAACACACTTTCTGCACATCATACCACTGTCAGGAACGATACCTCCACCCAATCATAACGCGTAGCGAGCCTCAAACGTGAGCAAAAATGTGCGCGAACCGGAGACAACTTCATACAGATAAATTTTGTCAGGTGGAAAAGCATACTTTAATCAAATCAAAACCATATGCTGTTTAATACAGCATATGGAGCGGGGCCAGACGGGTTAAGAAGATCTTAAGGGGCAGTTGCCCCTTGATGACTCTGCCACCAAGTTACACAACGTGAACGTCTTCACTTTTTTATTGCTAACGAACTGGCCTCGCCATATATTCTGGCTAATAGAGCCACCTGCTTTGCTTTGATCAGCCTTAGCAAGCTTCTCGGTTATCTGTTCGGCTTCACCGTCTAATTTGTTTTGGAGTGTGCGTTTCAGTTTGCGTTCATTGGTATCAGCATCTTTTTGGTATACCTTACCGTTAAACATGAGAACATTTTTGATCAACATTGTTATATTAAGGTCGACAAAGTTGACAGACTCGACGAATTAATTTCGTCTTGAAGTGTTGATATTTCTTTAAAAGCAGATTTTGAAATTAAACCACTTTGAAACATATCAATGGAAAACGCTTTCGGCTCTTTGAGAATCGATTTTGAATCGTTTTCTAGAGCAACCTCACCGCGTAGCTTATCAAATTCAGCCATCAAATGCTTTGTAGGCTCAGATAGCTTCTCTCGCGTCTGATATTCAAGATAACACGATTTAACGATTTCGTGGAAGATCTGTTTGTCTTTATGATCAAGCTTCTCATACTTTTGATTGTTTGTAATATCATCATAAACAAGATCTTTCATGATCAACTTAAGATCATCGGATAGTACGAATCCTGCCTACACTAGCACGATTCGTATATACAAGCCTTAGCTTTCCATCGTCAAGTTCATTAAGGCGGATTAATTTACTACCAAGTGCTTTATACTTTTGAGCAGAAGCAAGCCATGAACCTTCTACGTCTCTGAGATTAAATGGACGATTGTGTTTACGTTGAATTACACCAGCACCGGGCAGACCTCACCCACGCAACCCTTTACCACGTTTTGTTGTAAATGAAACAACGCCTTCCATATCATGGTTATATGCATCTGAAAACGGGTTGTTTGTTGATTCAGTGTTGATAACGCTATTTCGAAGCTTCCCTTTAATCCCTTTCATGCGTTCACGATACTATCTACTTGTGTAACGTGCTGAGCTCCCTTTTACACGTTCAAATTCTTGAAATTCTCGGAATATACTTTCTAGTTCGTTTAGTATAAATGTCAATGTATCACCCCAAAGCATCTTTTTCATCAATACTGTGTGCTTTGTGTATGATAGAGTATTTCCTGTTTCTCTATCTACAATATTACCCTCACTTTTAAAAATGTAGTGCTGATCGAAGCCGTCTTTAGTGACAGGATAAATATTATTTTGTGCAAAGCAAGGGTTCATTTTGAAAGTACGTTTTATTTCAGGTTCAAAAATATTATGACTCATCTGAATTGATTTTGTGTTTGGTTGTTGAGTCCCGTAGCTATTTTGCTAATGGTTGAATCGCTTAGGCCGCGTTTTGAAGATTCCCGAAAGAATATCAAGTTTGTACCTGTCATACCTAAATCAAGTTATCGTTTGTTGCGCGTTGTAGAAGATTGTTAAACGTCTTCTCCCATGATATATTACGCTCCTTTGCTGGTCCATGAGAAGGTCTAAACCCTTTTTATACGTTTTAAGTATTAGTTTTCCATTTGATAAGTAGAGAGCATGCTCTTTACTAAGATGATCTGAGTCGTTTTATCAATCGGTATGATTCTTAGTTTCTTGAGAGCCCATTAATTCTTCTCTTTTGAAGCAATTACCTCAAGAAACTCTTTGTACGTTATTTGGTTGTTTGATTCATTAACCCCCCAAATACCAATATCGTATTATACAAGATCCGAAGATGTCTTACAATAGAAATGGCTTAAATTTTTTGACACTATACTTTATTCCCATATGCGAATTTCGGAGCCGCCCAAGCAGTTTTCACAAATTTCGTGTGATCGGAGTTCACACTTTTCGAGTGGGGTTTGTGAAATGGGCAGGACAACCGCCTCACAAAAACGAGTGGCGCTCACTCATCCTGTGATTTCCCCCCAAAAGTAACGGTCGTTTCAGCTCGCTTCCTTTCGAATCTACCCCCGACCGAACGAGCGCTTCCGAGTGCACAGCCAACAACCAAGACGACGCAGCGCCGTTCAAGCCGGCGCGACAGCACCACAAAGCGGAGAGCAAGGTGCCGACAACAGCGGCCGCGTGTTCGCGCCTGGCATGACGCCTCTTGGAACGCTCCGGTATGTACAGTGCATTTCAGTGTGGACGCGAGTGGTTTTAGGGACTGACACATCTGCAGCGAATTATGGGGCCGTTTGCGTGCCGAGGGTTGGACATCAAGACCCTCACCAGCTCGAGGAGCTGCCGCACTCGACCAGTTCTGGCGTTGCGTTCGACCGCACGTGCCGCATGACCCACGCCACCAAGTTGAAGGTGTGGATTTCTCTGTGGGCGAAGCTGCTCTCGAAGAGTAGAACTGCATGCAACGAGAGCGCTTTCACGAGAACGCAGCGCATACATCGCCGCGCCCGCCAGACGTGCGTGAGCCTGACGAGCACAGCGATGACTCTCAAGTGAGCGAGGCGCACAAAGCAGATTCGGACGTGTACGAGTACTCGGGCGGAGACGAAGGGATGTCGGCGCAGTCGCAAGAGGACGCAGCAGTCTTTGGTTCAACAGACGCCAGTGGTGACGAGACTGTTCGCGCTGGCACGCTTGAACAACCTGCTGCAAGTCCAAATGCAGAGCGGCTAGAGACTACGCCAGAGCCTTCACCTGAGCACGCGCAAGACTCTGGCGCGACGCGTGAAGACTCCGCAGCACCGGACGAGCACGGCGGGTATGCTGTCAATGTACAAGATGCGGTCCGAGCGCCCGAACAAGATGATGAAGAACTACAAGATGCTGTCCAAGCGGGTGATGAAGATGCTGGTGATCTACAAGACGCGAGCGACGCTTTCGAGCCGCAGACGCAGCATTCGCTCACTGCAAAGTTCGTCGATTTGCTCACCAGCAACGAGCCCCTACTGGTTCACTGAGACGAAACTGGCGGACACGCGAGCGACAGCGAAAGCGATTCGCTTTCGAGTGAGAAGGACGGCGATAAACCAAGTCGTTTCACGCCGCGAATGGAGGGGAACGATGCGAACGAGCTCGGACCTGAGGAAGATATTGGCGACAACGACTCCGAATCCGAGATTGAGGACGACATTGAAGACGAGCCAGCCGACGCTCATGGTGCTGACGACTCCGAGCTGGAAGAGCCAGATGCAGTGATTGAGCAAGAGCTGATGACGGAGGCGTTCTTGAACGCTATTGGCGGCCAGCTGCGGGTCGACGATGGGGCGATGGACCAAAACAGACTGCGGGGAATGAAGTGGGAGGCGCCTGTGTCAGCTTTCGAGGCAAGTACCACTGAGTTACCTGGGCTGAGACAGCAGCACGGGTCGCCGATGCCGACCGTGCGGAAGTTCGCAGACTCGCCGCTTGATTTGTTTTTTCAGTTCATGCCGAAAGCTCTTTGGATGGAGAGAGCGGCCGATACGAACACGTATCGGCGCCAGACCATAGACAAGCGAGTTCGAGAGCTCGAGACCAAGCAAAAGCGCGCCGTGCGGTGACAGCACTGCTTCTGTTGAGCGCCTTCGCGAGATAAGGACTCGTCTGCGAAAGGAACCACCAATTGAGCCGCATGAGATCGTGATCGCCGTTGGGCTGTTTGTCGCCAATGTTCTTTGTCCGCAAGTCCGCGGCGTCCACTTGCACTGGTCGCTGGTGAGAGAAGGCGCGCTTCCTGAGGGAATGTTTGGCAAATACATGCCTCGCAACCGATTCGTTGAGACCGTGAGAAACTTGCACTTTGTCAACAACAAGACGTGCGGAACGACGAACGACAAACCCTGAAAGATCCGGAAGGTGACCCATGTTCTCCAGCGCACGTTCCAAAGCTCGTGAACTCTCGGGTCTCGTTTCTCGTTCGACGAGGGCGTTCTCCCGTCGACGTCTCGCATGAACGGCACGCGCATGTACTTGTCAGATAAGCCCCACAAGTGGGGTACCAAGATGTTATGTGCTGTGACGCCGAGTCGAGCTACTGGTACAGGTGAGCAGTCGCTCGACATTTTTTGGGCTAAGTTGACGATCTTGTATTCTACAAGATGCGCTTCTGACACCCCACTCAATCTGCCTGCTTTCTTGTAGATTCTAGTTCTACCTTGGATCGAAGCTGCACAACGGCGCGACTCCAGCAACGAACAACAAGACTGGACCGGCGACAGTGGTGTGCAACATGGCACACGTGCTGAACGGCGCCTCGGATGGCAGGAGGGTCCTTGTCGTCGACCGCTACTATACCAGCGTGGCTTTGTTCATCCAGCTTTTGAGCATGAAGCTCTATGCACTCGACACATTCATGACGAACAGACTGGGCTAGTGCAAAGACGTCATTGACAAGCGCAAGACCAGACCGAAGGGACGCTCTCAGGGCGCGCCGCTCAGGGCGTGCCGCTCAGGGCGTGCCGCTCCTGACTGCGCAGAGTTGAGTCGATTCGCGACCGGTTCACTTCCTCGCGACGGGTGCAGCTGCATGTCTCTCCAGCGTGAACAGACGCAAGGGCGCAACAGTGGACACGGTGCAATGCCTGAAGGTCGTGCGCGATTACCACGACGTCATGGGAGGTGTGGATCGGCACGACCAGTTGAGGCTTCAATGCTACTCCGAACAGCTCCAAAGCCGGTTCCGAAAGTACTACAACAGTCTTTTCTTCAGACTCGTCGACATGAGCATCGTGAACGCGTTCGTGACACACACTACAGTGAACCGCAAGCGAGGAGAGCAGAGTGTGAGGCGCATTGCGTTCATGACGCTGCTTCAGCAGCAGCTCGTGAACATCACGGCAGGCGACTTCCACGACGTTGGTGCGTTGAGTGCGAGCGGCACCCCACTTAGCAAAGCAAAGCGGCGGGCCTTGGCATCCCACAAACTTACTGTTACGGAAGACTGATGAGGCGAAGGCCCAACGCGGAAGCGTGGCACACGGACGTGCAAGGTCTGCTCCCTTCTCCGTCGTTCTGTCGGGCAAAGCGCGGCGCGAACGAGCTGATTTTCTGAGCCTGCTCGCAGGACACGGCCAAGTTGTGGCTGCACAAGTCCGCGATGGATCCTGCCAAGGGCCACAGATCGTGCTTCGATATCTGGCACGATCAATTCGACTGTGGACAAGACATCCCAAGCTGCATTCCGAACAGCATCCAGCTGCACAGGCTACCAACCACCTCCTACAAGAAGCGCACCAAACCCACCCGCACGACAACCGCAATCAGTGAGGGAGAGCAAGCGACTGGGACTCGGTCAGGAACGCCTCCTCACCCACCGGTCGCCTCACCTGTGGCTGCGAGAGCGCGTAAAGGGAGCGCGGCGTCGCGCAACGGACCGGCGGGTGTATTGCGGCACCCACTGACTGGTGGCGCCACGGGAACAGATGTGGAAAGCGCTGGTGTGCGAGGAGATGCTACCGCGCCTCCTTCTGCCGTGGGAACGGGTAGTGAAGCCGGACAACGACTGAGTGGCACGAGGGGAGCAAACCGTGAGAGAGTGGTGAGCGTGCGGACGTCTGACGAGTATGGCGATGGGAGCGACTTTGAGCGGCAACCAGCGAAGCGAGTTGCCCGTGCGGCTTCTGTGAGCAAGAAGCATAGCAAGTAGGCGAGTCAGTAAGCAAGTGCACTTCATTTTTCACAAAAACGCACACGCATCATACGCTTACTTCCTCTTGCACTGCCTCGATTCCATGTCTTTGTCTGCTTTTGGGTTGCGTATCAACGAAAAATGTGCTCGACGACGGCGAAGAGTGGCACAAAAGATTAGTGCGCAAATCACATCATCTTGTACCCTTCAGATTTTTGGGTTGTGTTGTGGAAGCACTCCTTGTATAATTTTGAAAATCCTACAAGATAAGAGGAAAATTTAGGAAAAATGGCGTGTAGTATACATCATGGGTATTATCCACTGCTCATACTCAACTTCAGTGAAAAAACATCTTGTATTATACAAGATGTAATTCTTGCCAGGTAGCCAAAAAAGCTTGGTATTCGGTGTGTTAACTTTAGAATTAGATTCTGTTTCAAGTTGTCGAATTGAATCATTCAACGCTTCGTCTCTTTCTTTTCAGTAACAATCGATTTAAGTCGATTAAACATTCTCTTCATCGTAATCTTATTGATGACTTCTTTGTCCTCTTTCACCTTTGATTTAAGTTTCTCAAATGCATTCTTCATAGCTTGTTTGTCAAAAGCTTTCTTCGCCATTCCATCAGAGGTTCTCGTGAAATTGAAAACATCGTTAACGTATCTCTCTGTTAATTGCCATGTACTTCATCTGGATCAAGTTTTGATTTACTACCATTACGATAGACAAGCTTTCCATCTTTTACACCTTTTCGCTACATTTTCCAGTTAAAGCAAGAACTACTCTGATTCCAAAATCAGCAAGCTCAGGGTGCTCAATCATAAGTGCTTTAACAAAGTTATAGCTCGCTCTTTCTCCTCTCTCATCCTCCTCTAATTCCACCTCAGCATCAATGTCAACCTCATCATCATTGATATCATTAATATCATTCTAAGCACCAGTATCGTTCAAAGTTGTCTCACGTCTTTCAAGCGGTTGATTTTCGCATGTGTCAGTTTCTGTTCCAACTGAAAACGTTCACGTTGATGTTGTTCGTCGTTAGGGGTCAAGCACAATACCCTGGCTCTGTTGATCGCTCCGCAATGCAATCTTATATACTTCATCTTTCTTAGCTTGTAGGGCGAGTTTGACTTGCATTTTAGCTAAAAGATCCTGTCTTTTAGACTCGTATTCTCCTTTGATATTGTTCGAGGCATACATGGTTTAATATATTGAATTGATGATAAAAGATGGTTAAAAATATTAACGAGTCAAAAACTAGTCAAAAACTGTTTATAGCTAACAAATTCATTAATATCGGCAAATACGATTTGTTCAATAGGTTTGTTAATAGGATCATACTTCCATGCTCTTATAGGCTTTGGTTGTGTTACCGAATGATATCCCTTTTTATACTTTTTGTTATATTCATATATTGTTCTCCAATCAAGCATTGTACTCTATGTTATGATGTACTACTCCGTTCCGAAATAAGTGAACCATCCCAATTTTGCTGTTCCAAAAAAATAAAAAAATAAAAAAAATTGAACATATTTTATCTTGGATTTACTATGGAGGAGGGACAAATCTCATCAGACGGGGTTAAAATGATCAAAAAAGGTCCATTGACGTGCGAAATTATGATATATGTTTAATTTATGTGCAGTTTTTTTGCTGTTTTCAAGGGATAAGATGCTGAAAAGACGGTGTAGAGTGAGAAAGACACATCATTGGATCGGGTATGCTGAGACGAACACAATCGTACTGATTTCTCAGTAACAAACCTATTTGCGACTAAATGGCATCATATTTTTTAGAAAGGTTCACTTATTTCGGAACGGAGTAGTATATTTTATGCTATACTGTCAAAATAGATTTTTTCCAAAAGACTCTGCTTGTTCTTATTAACCAGTCTAAGATTGCTCTGTGACTCCCACGCTTCTTCGTCATGCCCCTTCCATTTAACCAGATATTAATTCTTACTGTTTGACATTGTTTTATGTTGTAAGATGCGCTCTGCTTGCCATAGATTATCATCTTTTGCTTTTTCGGTTATCGCCTTCGTTTGATTTGCTTTCATTCGCTTCAAATTGTTTGCTTTACCATTTTTGACTTTGTTATCACTCGTTTTCAGCTCGATCTTGAATCCATCAAACCCTGCTATTTTATACACCGTCTGAGACCACTGTCGTGCTCCTTTCTGAAATTGCTTTTTAGGAAGACGAAGCAATACAGTCTCACCAAATGCAAAGTCCGATTCTATCTTGTTTTGAAGCCTGCTGTTATGGTCTAAATCTTCGTAAATGATTTGCCCTCGCATTTCGTTTGGTGTTGCGCTGATAGATGAATGGTATGAGTCGTTGTAATTTTCTATTGTGTCTGCTAAACGTCTTTGTGTAATGTTACGATTTAGCTTCAATAGGCGTTCTTTAAGTGTTCGGTTATAGCGTTCAATTTTCCCCATAGTACCGTGATCCCCAGGCTCGTTGTTAAAATGAGTTATGTTCTTTGACTTGAAATATGACTGAACCTGATCGTTCATGAATTCGCTTCCGTTATCACTGGTAATTACCTGCGGTTTGAAGATTTGAACGATTTTTTTAAACTCAGACAGAACAACAGATGCTGTTTTGTTTGGTAGAATGCGTGCGTATCCAATTCGTGAATTGATATTGACAGCTGATAGAATAATTGTTGGTTGCCAGAATGTCAAATCCACCTGCCATGAGCTAGGATTCGTGCTCGTAATTTTAAAATCATCATAGATCTTCTTCTTCTTCTATTGTACGCATTGAAGCTCTACTTGCTAGTTCATCCATAGTTGTACGTGTTTGAGTGTTAAAGACTTAGCAATACGTTTAGCCCGTGTATAGAGGTTCTTTGCGCTACTGAAGCCAGTCTTGGGGTCATTGTAAAGCTTGGATAGTAGAGATTCAAGCGGTTGCTTAGGTTTTGACCGAAGCGTCTGCGACCCTTCGTCCTTCGAACCCATAGTGTATTGTCATCGATAAAAAAATTAGCCCAAAAGACCCCTCTTATTGAACTTAAATATCTAACGGCTCTGTTGAAATACCATCGGAAAGCACCTTTCGCTTGTCATAGTAGTAATTGAGTCCGGTTTTGAATTGAGTTTATGTACTCATATCTCCTCTGTTGATAGTGATTCTGCCAGATACAACACGTTCGAAGCTGTCTGAGTTCAGAATATCAGCATTCTTACCTCCACTTTGCTGAACACCTTTCGCTGAACATTTTTGCTTGTTTCCAGCGTCCAGTTATAGCAAACATAGTTCTTTGAAGAGAGACTCACCATCCCATCCCCACGACACTCCTCCTTGAACAAACCAGCTGTACGACGATCATACCGAGGGTTTTCAGCTGTATCATCACGCGGGAACCAATCATTCTTATGAGCTTCAAAATCTTATCGTTGCCGTGCCAGAGCTTCAGCAGCTGCTCAGGCGGCACACCGCACGCTTCAATTTCAGCGACGAACTGCGCGTACAATTCACCCTTCTTAAAGTCGCTCAACAGGTTTGGCACGAGCAGAATGTTTTGCGACGAGAGCGGCGTAGAGAACGTGTCGTCTTTCGTGTTGAGGTCGAACGTCACACGGAGATCCACAGGCGTGATAATAGGATCAAAGCACTCGGGGTTCTTCCCCTTCACCGGCCGCGCCTTCTTCTGCTGCTGTTGCTTTTTCTTCTTCGTCTTGCTGTCAGCAGCGCTGGTCGACGCGTCGTCCTCCGCAATGGCGTCGATCCCCTCGCACTTCTTCTTGGCGTCCTTGGGCTTCTTCGTGTTCTCGTTCGGCTTCTTGAGTTCTTGCTTCGCCACCGCGTCGCCGTCCGTCTCAGTCGTCGGCGGCTTCTCCGTCACCGTGACAAAGTGGTTCTTGCGGCACTCGTCGTCAAACTTGCACTCCCTAGTGCGGTAGAAGAACGAGCAGAGGTGCGAGTCGTGCACGTGCTTGCACGCGGAACCGCGGAGAGCACCGTCGAGCGATGAACGAGTGGCAGATGGACTATAAGTGCCCGTCTATTGGACGCAGGCAGTCTTAGGCAGTCGCACACACGTATACCCTAATCTAGGCACACACACACACGTATTCTCTTTCTTGTCAACACTGTCACTAAGGAAATCTGTAAGTGTCTTATTCGTCCTCAACATC
>JAASGD010001170.1:0-12681 GCA_023334115.1 Globisporangium megalacanthum | reverse complement strand
TCAGTGTTTCCAAAGCTGCCTCGAGAGGAAGAAGCCGATGAAGACTGGTGAAGCAGACTCCAAGAGTGACGACGCTGAGGCCGACTGCAGCTGCGACTTGGTTCCGAAGAGCAAGGACGGGTTGTCGCTGAAGTTTGTACTGGCGCTCAAGTTGTACGCGTCGGTTTGGCGCCCGAAGTACGAGGTGACGCTCAAGGCGATTCCGTTGCAGCCGATCGACATCCTCGCGGCTCAGCTTCGCGACGTACAGGACGAATTGGCTCAACTCGATGGGATAAGAACCGTCCAGTGCAGGCCACGTTGGAGACAACAACAAAGAACTTGGATTCGACGCTTGAGTGAAAGCTCTGCAACTCCACTACCAACGCCACGGACCAGTTCGTCATCGTCCAGGACCGTGCCAAGATCGTCTTTCTCCAGGATGGCGCGTATCTGATCAGTCTTGCGATCCAGCACTCGTTCCGTGATCGCCGCACTTGCGAATGCTATCTTGACGTGGATCGCACACGCGTGGCGACGATGACGTTGTGGTCAAAGAGTAGTGAATGGGCCAACGTGCCGTTCAATAGCGTATTTCCATCGTACACGAGACCCGATCCACTTGGGACAATGAACTCTATTGTCCGCGCCGTCGCCGTGCTTGACGAGGGCGTGGTGCGCGGCCCCGGAGTAGCTGTGATTGTGCTCATCGCGCCTGTGTCAAAGATCGAACTGTGCGTTCGCCGCCAGCGTAACTGGTGAGTTGCCGTTGTGACTTGCCGCCTTCGGGAATCGTTGGGGCGCTGTATCATTCGAGCCGACAATCCAGTGGTGGAGGCAGCAGCTTGCACCGGATACCCTTCAAAGGTATTTGGGCTCCACCGACCGAGTGGTTTGATGGACAGGCTGTCAGCTCCTCTGTTCAGCAGCGCAGTAGCTCCGCCGACGCGAATGGAGTGGGTCGAGTATGCTGTCTGTGGGACCCCCCGCGCTGGATGCCACAGCTTTGAGGGCCTTCGAGACTGCTGCGCTCTTGAGGCCTGCGCACAGGAGTGTGTTGGATTCTTGTCCAAGCGCGATTCTTGCCTCTTGGATGTGTCGAAATGCTTAAACGGGGCAAAGGTGCGGGTCCCCGGACTCGTGCATCGTTCGCCAAGAACCTCGCCCGTACTGATCGTTCTTCGCGCCTTCGAGTCCAATTGTGACGGACGTCGCTTCCGTTGCAGGAACTGGTGCGCCGCGGCGATTGGACAGAAACGCGTTGGCACTCTTCAGACAGAATGGCAACGGGGATCGCCCCGTGCACAGGTACTCCGACCGGCGAAGCAGGAAAAAGTAGCCGATCAGCACGAATCCCCATAGAAGTTGATCAGCTGAGTTGTTCAGGTTGAGCGGCAGTCGGAGGAGACGAAGGAACCGGGGTGTGATCGGGTGCTTCTTCTGGGTTGGCGGCGTCATCCGCTTGACATCATGAAGAAAGATCTGCATTGGAGGCGACTCGGGGATCAGGATGCCTGCTCGGCGATGGTACCAACGGATACTGGAGATTTCAGCCGAATCGTGGTGTGCGTGCTGCCGTGTCCGGCGCCGTTCCATCCATTCTTCCAACAATGAACTACAAAGAGTCGCAGCCTCGCGTCGTCGTGTTCGTTGTTGCATAGCCATGGTGACCATTCCATAGACGCTGCGAACGAACTCCATTGCCGCCAGTTTGCACTGTACTTGGTGCCGGTAGACTGTGCATGAGCTCGTTGGAGGAGTAGCTCTTCCAGACGTCGGAGAGATTCGTGTATGGTGACAGTACGTGTACCTGCGACCATGAAGCAGAGAGGTTAGTCCACTCTGCATGAAGAGGGTCGTCACTTGTCCATGCTCTCGATCCAGCGTCCGCCATCTTGTTGTCGACCCCAGGGATGTGACACGCTCGACACGACAGCGAGTACTGTAACTCTGGGAGCGACCGCAGATAGTTGAGGATCTTTGCGCGGTCGTTTCGCGGCGCTCTCTTGTTTATCCACGTGACCGCACTTTGGTTGTCGATCCAAAAGCAGACTGTCGTCGTGTTGCCCGCTCGTTCTGATGCCCACAGCGGGCCCCAATGTAGATCGGCAAGAATAACGCTTGTCAGCTCGCGAACGTTGATCGATCGCGCCGGATCTGTCGAGCTGGCGTCGTCGCTCCTGAATTTGATACGAATGTACTCCTTTCGGAGCGGATCGAGAGCACACAGTCCAGTGCTGGACGCGTCCATGCGCACGTGCAGATCCGGAACGTCCGAGAATCTGAAGTGGCTGAGTGGTAGAGTGTTCACGATGGCTTCGAGCCCTAGGACCGCGCGAAACCACAACAACTCCTCGAGAGTTGACGCGTTGACTAAATGGCGTCCGTGCCGTGGGAATGTGCTCGTTGCACACTGTAGCTGCTGAAAGAACACAGTGCGCTTGGAAAGCATGACACCACGTGGTGTAAGCTTCCAACGAGCTGTTGAAGCTCGGTGATTGTTGAGTGTCTCGACAGAATGATGTTGTCGATGCGGTTCTCGGCTTTGTCGATCTTCTCCGGCGGGATTCGAACGATCGCGCGATCCGTGTTCCAGATCAGTCCGAGGGACTTGCCCGCTGTGAACCAGGTAGTAAACTTCTTCTCATTCAGCGAGTACAGTCCGAGGACGTTGGCCATCGCAGAGCGTAGCGCCACGTTAGCTTCTTTGCACTGCCTGCCGACGTCGACCTCAACGCATGTGTGGTCGTCACACCAAACGTTGCCGCGATTCTCCACCCGGTCTGATACCGTTGACGAGTGTCGTAGCTTGGTTTCGTACAGCTTGTTGATCAAGTCACCGGCGAGCGAGTAGTACGCTGGCGAGCCGCACCACCCGAAGCCGCACGATAAGTCGAGTACTAGATACCCTCCGTACCGAAAGCCGAACATGTGAACGTGATCAGCGTCGACAGGAACGTGGCGAAACGCCCCCGCTACGTCCCCGAGCATCATCGCGATCCAGTCGTTCGGGTAACGAGCCAGAAGGTCGAGTATCCGTTTTGCGTGTCGCGAGGTGGGTTGTAGATGATAACGGGGAACTCAGCTCGATCTGTCAGCTCGTTGACAGAAACGCTGGCTGGGTAGGAGTAGTCGTTTATGATCCGGACATCGGTACTGCCGGCCTTCTCAACCACACCGATCGGGCTGATGTGCACCTCGGGCCACAGCTCAAGACAGCGGCACTCGACGACGAGATATCTGAGCTCGTCTTGGCCACAGCGTATGTGTCGAAGGATAGCTTGGTTGTGTGGGTGGCATGATGCGTGGTTGTCGGGACGTACTTCCTGACGAACGCCGTTGGTGTGGCGCCAGTGTGGCACGACGCCATGCGCGACGATGCTGTTCCACTGTTCCAGTCGAGCGATGTCTGCACCGGCGAACGCGTTCACTTAGTAAAGGTTCTTGTTTGGTCGTGGGTCCTCTTGTACTTGCCCTCTCAGTCTTCGGACCAAATCCGCAAGCGGCAGCTGCGATGCGTATGCGAGGTGCGTCCAGTGGCGCGCTCGTGCGGCGTCGATGCCATCTTCGTTACTGCGTGGGGGAGCCGCCGAGTAGCCATACACATGCGCGAACCGCTCATGCTCGCGCAAGATTGCGTCCACGTGAGCGGTGCTGATCCGAAGCAGCGTGTGCATCTTGCGCTCGTGTGATTCTGCCGACTGACCACGGTGAAATCACTGCACTCATTGATCAGTGGGCACCGGCTGGCGTCAGAGGTCGGCAAATTTGTCGGCGAGCCCGTTGAACTGCGCGACAATGTAGTCTTTCACTTCGCCCGGGAGAGATCTTGGTTTGAAGTGGCCGCAGTTGCCAGCGCAGCGTTGACCGTTCTGCCCGCCGTTGCAACCGCTCGTGGGCAGGTACTTCGTGCAGATTGTCTTGCCGTTCTCGCGTGGTAGCTTCTCGATCACCCCGACTGGCAGGCTGCTTGGTATCCGCTGTTGCGTCGGGCCGCTACGCGTCTTGGCAAACTGGCAGGCCAGAGTGACGTGGCGTGCACCTAGCACCTGTACCAATCGGCGCTCCTGCTGCGCGTGATGAAGCTCCATCAGCTGACAATCATGGGGGGTGAATTCGAGCTTGACGGCGAGCGCCTCCGTGACTGTGCCTGTGAGCACATGTGTCCGGAACTTGCTCAGCTTGGTGTTGATCCAGAATACGAGCATCTTGCACGTTGCAGAATCTGGTTGACTGTAATGTGAGTACTCCACAACGAATCCTGCCGCCGCATCAATGACCGCTTGAGCGGATGTGTTGTAGAACGCGAACGCGAAGGTACGCAGGGCCTTCAACGACTCGACGATCGCGTGGACACTTGTAGCGGGGGAGGCGGTTGGAGCTTGTTGGTTCTCGCGAAGTCGGTCATGTTCACGCCTTGTTCTTGTGCCTCCATTTCCTCGAGTACACTTGCAGGTTGGCAATGCACGATCGAAAGACCGCGCGGACCGAACCCAAACTCGTAGGGACCCCGGAGAACTGGTGGTGTTGCCCTGAAAGCTGTGAAGTCGGCGAGCTGGACGAATTCAAGCAGAGACTGAGCGAGCTTACCTTTATGCTCGGGGCTGACGACGGCTTCGTGTAAAAGTCGCTCTGTTGCAGAGGGTCGAAAGGAGGACTCCCGTTGTGTAGGCAGCGGTTCAAATGTGTTCTCCATGTCGTCGAGGTCTTCATTGGCGCTGTAGTGGACAGCGACTCGGCGTAGTTTCTTCAATGGTCGGTGGCGGTAGCGGAGATCGGCTAGATCTTGCTCCGTGTCGTTGATCACCAGATCCACGTCGCTAGGCGCGTCAGATTCGCACTCTTCGTCGTCTGCCACGCGCCGTTTCCCCTTTGCGCTCTTTGTCGCGCTTCGAAGAGACGAAGAGCTCAAAAGTACGTGCTGGCTGGATTTGTTCAGGCTTCTCCCGTCTGGACTTCCGTGTAGTAACGGATCAGTGATAATGTTTTGAGCGCGCTTGGCCGGTCCAGACTCGCAGTCGAGCACGTGCGCGTGTCGTACGCGGTGCGTCTGAAGATTCTCTCCTTCGATCACGATCATCTCCGACCCGCCGTCGTAGGGAACGGACAGTATCTTAGCGAGGCTCGGCGGGATCGTCGCTAGGTGGCGCTTTGCCGCCACCACGCATACTTGATCCTGTAGCTCGAGTAGCTCGAGTGAGTTGAGCACTGACGCGTTGAGAGTTGCGCCGGTGTGCAAGGCGCGGTTCACGCGGTCAGCCTTGATGACTTGGGTAGCCGAGTGGAGGGGTACCGTAAACTGCGCGTCCTCGGTCGCGACGTGTAGAGTACGCAGCCGGTCACAACTCCGTAGCACCACTGGCCCATAGTAATCCCAGACGGGCTCACGAATGCAACGGGATGTCCGACGTAGACTCCTGGCCATGCTTCGCTCTCGATCTCGTCCACGCGACGGTTCAGAAGAACTTGAACAGGCACTACGAACTCGTCGCCCTCACCGTCATCGATGTCGGGCCTGACGGCTTCGACATGCACCTTAGCTCCGGTCACAACTTTCACGCGGACGTACTGGAAGCTGCGCAAAGCGTCGAGTTGGCGAGGTCCGAGAAGGGCGAGCACACCAGGATGAAGGGTGGACATGGCGTGGCTGGCGGTTGAAGAAGAGTTGTTGAGGCTTGGTTACTTGCTCGCTATGTCGAGCGAACGGAAGTGAGCGCTCGTAGGTGACCTTGCGGTCGCTCAGCTCTCCCGGGGTCGTTTCGCTCCTCTCTCTCCCGTCCTATCTATCAATATCCTAGCGCAAAGGTGTTGGATGCGATGCTGGGAAGCCGGCAGGATCTCATGCTCCAGAAACAACACCTTCCTCCGGAAGCCAGTCTCTTTAGTTGAAAGCAAACCAAGAGCTTGTTGTGACGACCAACAGTGGCATCTATGCTTTCAGGACCTCCACCACGATGGGGATCTACCGCATCACTGATGCTGTTGGCCAGCAAATGAAGTAACGTGGCTACCATGGCTCAGGAAGTCGACATGGTTGCTTACAAGTATTATCTTGTTCTCCTTGTTTTACGTATCTGGCACCACTGTCCCTTCTGGATAATGACAACTCCGAACACATACTGTACAGTAGCGAACGATATCATACTGTGTAAAGCATCCACGCCATCGGACAATATCGCTTGACCTTGACCGTGAGCTAACAACCAGGTTGACAATGGTGCGATGGGGGGTCAGGCAGATGCGAAGTTGTTCTAAATCTGACTGCAACACTAATGTAGTCGAAGCTGTCGCCAGACGTCAGACTTTAGATTCTAAATAACGTTGCATTTTGTTTTGCCATTTCACGAAGGACCACAGAAGCAAGTCCGAAATGGTGGTTGTTGTGAAAATTCAACTCGCGGAATCGCTCTTATTGACTTTTTATCAACCACTGAACTGAATTCGGCTGTCTGTAATTCATGTCAATGAGCACACGTGGATCAGGGAGGCATTTCTTTGGAGTCGTGTAAGTTCTCGTGTCGACAGTACAGTTCGAACATGCCTCATGGACCTCCCATTTCGAGACCATCCGTGGTATGTAGGAGCCAGTATCGTTGTCCCATTATCGAAATCATGCTCTGTCCGTGCTGAGTGGACTGGCTGATGCCTGAGCCAGTCTCTGGTGGCAGATTCGGGCGCGAGGTTAATACGCGTTCCTAGATCGCGTTGCAGTGTACGGACTGCTTGTTTGTGGTTCTTTTAGATTGGCTAACGCGGGTAAAGGCCACAATCGACATCAAGTAGCGATGCCAGTGGGTATGTTGGACTCACATGCTAGCTCACGGTCGAGGTCAAGCGATATTTAGTAGATACGTCCGATAGCGCGGATGGCTCACACAGTATGATATCGTTCGCTACTGTACAGTATGTGTTCGACGGCCACTCATCGCAAAGCTCAAATGCAGGCGATCGATATCATACAGACTAGCCACAAAGTTATATGGCATGTTGCCAACCGCGTTGTTTCTCAGTCATCCCACAAGTCGGTGCGCCGCACCAAACCGGTTAAAGCCCCTTTCAAGATAGCCAACTTGCCCTTCTTCGACGGGCGCTGCTTGTTCAGTTCGCCGTGATTGTCGCGGAACTGAGTTGCGAGGATGTCGATCGGCTGGAGCAGGATCGTCTTGTGCGCCGTCTTTGACTTCGATCGCTTCCATTTCTTGTGTAGTGCGATTGATGACATGAGTTGGTGACAGGCCACCAAAACAACGATGTTCGCCATAGTGAGTATAGGTATCTGTGGGCTTGGATCGCCATGCGCCACGAAGTTCACAACAGCACCCGCGTAGGTTCATTCACTGGCTATATACTGCGCTAGCTTCCTCCCATCCATTGACACATCCTCTCACAAGCAATCTCATCTCAATCTCAACTGATGTCCACCCGTTGCTGACGTCGCCGCGCTCACTCGAGACGGTAGATCGCCATCGTCGATCCCCCGTTGATGTAATTGCTACTTGCATTGATCACCGTCAGCTCCTGGTCCCCAGCCACCTGAAGAACTCGCACGAATGACACGCTACAGGTAGTTGACGTCAAGCAAGTGAGCGCCACCGCAGCCGCCTCCTTGCCATCCAGTTTTGAGGACAACGCTGCACTCGAAGTCTTGATATCTCTGGTGCTGGAGCAGGAAGTAGGTCAGGTACATTCCCGAGACCAAGAAGCGAATCTTTTGTCTAGTCGCGTCGATCACAAGGTTCTCTGGCGTATTGTCGACCACGTTGCTGCTCTGCCACATGAGCAGTCCAAATCCGAGAACTTGACCAGAAGTAGTCACTTTCAGGGTCACGGACTCGCGCTTCTCCGTCGACCGCTGCTTGCTCAGTTCGTCCTGTACGTCGCGAAGCTGAGCCGCGAGGATGTCGATCAGCTGCAACGGAATCGCCTTGAGCGTCATCTCGTACTTTGGACGCCACACTGACGCACACGACTTCAGCGCGAGCACGAACTTCAGCGACAACCCGTCCTTGCTCTTCGGAACCAAGTCGCAGCTGCAGTCGGCCTCAGCGTCGTCACTCTTGGAGTCTGCTTCACCAGTCTTCATCGGCTTCTTCCTCTCGAGGCAGCTTTGGAAACACTGAAGTCCGATCAACACACGAGTTCCACCACGTAAGTATGAGCAACGCGTGAGGGAGTACGAACGTCCAGTATCGAGTAGAACTCAGACGTACCGAGACGTAGTCAGCCATCTTCGCGTGGGGAATCACGTCACTCGCGCTGGCAAAGTCCGCGATCTTCAGGTCGTCTGACGACCTGAGTAGTGGTGTTAAGAATATCGCGAAATGGAGTATGAAGAAGAAGTGAGGGTGGCACAACCACCGTCTCTTTAACGAACACACGCACCACTGGTTCATCGTCTTATGATCTTCGATCCAGAAGCTGGCAGTGTCGCTCGTAGCCGTGATCTTGTAGCGATACGGGGTGTCGCCTCGAGACGGAAACTTTACGTTGCCTTCGAAGATCGTCTGGTCGCTCATGCCTGGAGTATGGAAGGCGGAAGGCGGTTCGTCGGACTCGGTGCGGAATCGAAAGTGAGTCCTGGATATCAGTTGCTTACCTGACACACAGTCAAATGGTTACAGGCGGTGCGCCAACGAAGGAGATTCTCCGATACCTGAAGAAGGCATCGGGGAAGGTGATCTTGCCCAAGGACGTGCAGAACATGATCTCTGAGATGCGAGCGACC
Source organism: Globisporangium megalacanthum (assembly GCA_023334115.1). NCBI lineage: Eukaryota > Oomycota > Peronosporomycetes > Pythiales > Pythiaceae > Globisporangium > Globisporangium megalacanthum. The sequence continues at coordinate 3,977 of JAASGD010001170.1, read as the reverse complement.
GCATACACATCCCCTGACGTCAACAGTCGTGCTCAAGAGGTGCTCCGAGATCTTTGCTCGGCACCAGGCAACGTCGCGAACTCCTTCCGCGGAGATGGCGGGAGGACAAGCTGCATAACTTTCCAGACGAAGTTCATGAGGAGGATGTTCCGCAAGTTCCCAGAGGTGCTGTGCGTGGACGCCACTTATGGCACCAACTCGAACATGTAAGTTGCGCAAGCCGGACGTGTGTCGGTGTTCAGTCAGTGCTCAGTGGGCCGAGTAATGATTGACGACCTGAGCACAGCGCTAGGATGTCTTGGGATTTCTCAGGCTCTTGCTATCGACGTTCATGGCTGTTGTGCCGCTAACTGGCAGAAGAAGTGTGATACCTCAATCGTGACGACAGCGTCAACGTGCACTAGTGTGGACCATCAAGCTCGGGATCGACTCTCCTGGCGGAGTAGTGCGCCGTGACAACAGCAATTCTGGAATTCCCTCTCTGTGAATACTCCTGATTTCAATGAGCACAGTTTGAACTGTGGAGTGCTTGTACTGCTTTCTACTGAGCCAGTTAGTATAGCATACGAAGTTTGGCCAACGACAGAGAAGTCCCAACGACCCACCGTTGTTGAGTACGATATTCAACTGCGACAGTTTGGATCCAGACGACAAGTATCGACAACAGTGGGTTGGTTCGTATACGAACCGATAGGCTCTCAGTGTAGCTTGCCGAAATCGTCACAGACCGAGGGAATCACTCGCCTCTCAAGTTACTGTAGATTTACTGGCCAGGTCACCGTGTACTAGAAGTACGCTCCTTGCTGATGAGAAGTTCACGTGAAGCCACACTGATGAACCGTTTTGGTTTGTTGATTTTTCAGTCTGAAGGAGAAAAACCAGCTTTGTTACTTCAAAGTTTTTTTCAACTTCAGTGGTTCTGAAGTCATAAAAACCACAAAAGTTGATACCACAGGAAGTGAGAGATGGTAGGTACAGTAATTGCGTTGCGACTGCACACCAACCGCCAACTGGAGTGGAACTCCTGTCCTGCTCTTTGCGCGTGTCGTCATCCATTGAACGACTAGTTAATGAGTTGATCTTGGCTGCGAACGCCGGGATCAAAGGCTATTGCACTGCTTAGTGGAGTGAAGCAGGGCCTTACTGTTAGGACTCTGTAGAAGTCAAACCGAACGTGTCGCTTCCTATCGCTGTGTTGCAGACTTCCGCATTCACCTACTAGTACTAGTGGTCAACTTGTATCTCCGAGGTGTGTACAGGGCTCTAATGTCAGTCATTCACAACGAAATTCACATCACATCCACTTGCATTCGTTCGACATACTAACTACGACTCGCAATACAGTTCCAGCCTTCCACTATTTTCGTCCGTCGTCAGCGCCTCCATGCTTACTTACGAAAGCCGGCAAATCGCCAACGTCGAGTGCGCGTTGATGTAGTTGTTGGCCCTGTTTATCACCGTCAGCACTTGGTTCGCCTTCACTTGGATCACTTGAGTGAATGAGATCGTCGCGAGCGATGTCGAATTCGGGACTGCGCTGTTCAAAGTCGTCACTAGCGTGTCGTCCAGCTTGAGAATGCAGCTGCACTTGTAATCGTTGCAAGTTTTGTGCTGGATCAAGAAGTTGAGCAGGTACCATCCCGGGATCAGGAAGCGGATTTTGCCTGCCGAGGACTTGACCGCGAATCGTTTCGGCTCAACAGTGCCGACAATTTCCCGCTTCATCACAGCGTTCATAGTTGTTTGTGTCGTTGTCACCAGCTGTATGGCAATAGGAAAAGTGTTCGTCGATCGCACTTGAGCCAATTCGTCTTGCACGTCGCGAAGCTGAGCCGCGAGGATGTCGATCGGCTGCAACGGAATCGCCTTGAGCGAAACCTCGTACTTTGGACGCCACACCGAGGCGTAGAACTTGAGCGCCAGTACGAATTTCAGCGACCACCCGTCCTTGCTCTTCGGAACCAAGTCGCAGCTGCAGTCGGCCTCTGAATCGTTGTTGTTGGCGCTTCCCTTCTCCGCCTCAGCCTTCGACCCCTTCTTCCTCTCGAGGCAGCTTTGGAAACACTTAAGTCCGGTCAACGCGCGAGGTGTGCATGCGTGAGCAACGCGGAAGTGAAGGTAGATACCCAGATACTGAGCAGACCTTGATTCTTACCGGGACGTAGTCGGCCATCGTCGCACCAGGAATCACGTTGTTCGAGTTCACGAAGTCCGCGATTTTCAGGTCGCCGGACGACCTGAGTGAGGATGTCGTCGCGAGAGGGAGTAAGCAAAGTTTACTAGAGACTCCATACTCCAAGCAGCACCTCCTCTTAGACAAACGCACGCACCACTGGTTCTTCGTCTTGCGATCTTCGATCCAGAAGGAAACAGCGTCGCTCGCAGCTGTGATCTTGTAACGGTACGAGTTGGTGCCCCGAGATGGGAACGTCACGTGGCCTTCGTAGGTTGTCTGGTCGCTCATGGTGTCTGGGGTATGGAAGACAGAAGGCGGTGTGTGTTGTGTTGCGTCGTGTTCGCTGCGAAATCGAAAGTGAGGTCCAAGAGTATCACATCGCAACAGCAGATCCGACAGTTATATTGCTTGCCGTGAGCGTTAACGGTGTGGTAGTGACGACAACGACAAGAAGTTCAACTGGGACTTCTGGCGGTGTCGATCGTTCGGGAAGGAGCGGCAGTTGGATCGAGTGAGTGAAGGAGCATGCCATGTCGTATCAGACTCAAGCCTCTCTGCACACTTGGACCCGACAAACTTGATGATCATCAAACTGAGCACTCGGCTGGGAAGAACGTTGTGATCTGTCTGGCTTTCGACATGCGCGTCCTGGTACTGTGAAAGCGTTCAGACTTGTCGATCACTGTCGATCACTGCTGGAAGGGGTGGGTGAAAACCCAATCGTGACGACAGCGGCAATGTGTACAGCGTTGTTGAGATATTGTGAAATAGACCAGGTCTGTGCGCGAGTGCGGACCGTCGAGTTCACACCTCTGGCGTTCATGTCTAATGCGACATTGCTTCCGACGAGATCGATCTTTTTGACGCAGTAGTACGCAGTGGCATCGGTGATCGTGGAAGTGCCTCAGTGGAAAGAACAGTACTGCTGATGTTGGTGATCAAATATGAACTGTCAAGTGTTGGTTACTGCATCATCAAAGTGAGAGAAGTACACTCATGCAGCTAGCTCCTACAGCTATGCAACAGTAGCGGAGCACAGAAGAGCCCACGGGTCACAACGACGTCGGCCTCCTACTGGACACTCGTGACCGCGTTCAACGGCCCCGTGCTCTGGAGCGGCGCTGGTTCGCTCCCTTCGTTCGGACACGGCACGAAGCGCTTCGAGATGTCGCGCCAGTGCGGCACGCCAATCACCTTGTCGCCCGCCAGCAGCGCCTGGACGAGCGTGAAGCACCGCGGGTGGCCCTCAACGCGGAAGTTCTTGCGGAAGAGCGCGCTGTAGTCCTGGACCTCGCCGAGGCACTCATGCTTGTGGAGGCACGCGACCATCTCCATCTGCTCCTCGGCCGCGTGCTCCGTGTACCCATGCAGACGCGCCGACTCGTAGATTGCGACGGACCAACGTCGCGCCTTCGTCTCACTGTCGCTCTCGTGTCGCTTGTTGTTGCTGGCGCTGGTCGTGGTTATGGTGGCTGTTGTGGCTCCGTCGGACTCGTCTGGCGTCTCTGCTTCCAGCGACGTCCCAGACGAGAGGCTGACGGACGACCCGCAGTCTGTGAACATGGTCTGCAACGCACCCGTGAGGTCGTACGAGTAACTGTAGACGCCGAGGTCCTTGGCGTCCACGTAGTCGGCGTACTTGGCCGGCAAGTCCTTGAAGTACGGGTACAGCAGCGTGAGGGCGTTCGTCCGCACTTGCACCCACGCGTTCGAGAAGCTCTGAAGCCGCATGAAGACGTCGTCTGTGCTCGTGAAGCTTCCAGTCGACCGCCGTGGGCAGTTGGCCCAGAACCGACTGTCG
>JAASGD010001169.1:0-12691 GCA_023334115.1 Globisporangium megalacanthum | reverse complement strand
TCAGTGATACTTAAGGATTTCGTGTTGGTGGTGGCAATCAAACTTTTGAGTCCGATGTGGTCGCAGCCGATTTAGCTGTTGGTGAAGGCTGGATTGGCGTCAAAAGATTTTGAAATGCTGATCAGATTGGGAAGTTGTATTGTGGTGCATGGCAAGCGCACTCAAGTGTTGCTCAGTGACAGCTCGCTGGAGTGGAGGCAAGCTTGTCGAGGAGCTCGAAGGTCTCCACCTACAGAAGCATGTGATTCTGTTTGCTTGGATGACTACCTTTGCTTTAATGACAGGTCACTTTTGTTTTTGCACATTTTTGTTCAAATTTGAGAGCAGCTGTTTTTTGTATCTCAGTACCCTTTACAAGCGAAGGAGTACGGTATACGAAATACTGTTGAACTGTACTGGTACATTAGGGAATTTCTTTCCAGCTAAAAAATTAAAATGTAAACAATTACTTCGAAGTACTAGTATATTTAGGAAAAATGACAAAACGTGTAGGAGTACCGAAAAGTATGCCAGTATCTGTAAAGTGCAGACAAAACGTGCAGAGACTGATGTAAACGTCGCCAGTAGGTGTATAGGCGAAAGGTGTGCCAAGACGTGTAGCTCTTTTAAAAGCTACCAGTCACTTCTGACACAAAGTGTATAGAGACTCAGGGCCGGCGCTCACTATCCGAGCAGGAGGCTTACAATCTGCAATTCGCATCATCACACATATACGACACAAGCTCCGCATCATGGACAGTAGCGATGAGAGCGAGCTCTCCAAGCGCGATGCAGAGGAAGTCGTGCCAATGCTCCGCGTCGGCATGTCTTTTGAGTCTTCAAAATCAGCACTCTATCACATTCAAGTCTACGCGCTCTTCAACAACAATTCAGTGAAGGTCGCACAGCGAAGCGGAGCACATCGGCACGTCGTATGCACATTGGACGGGTGTGCGGCATTTGATCGGTTGTATTGGCGGCAAGTCGACAAGCAACCAGAAGCCTGGTACATCTCCGGCATGAGCTATGACCACACAATCTGCACGTCCACTGCCAACCCCACTTGCCGACAAGTCGCCGAGCTGCCAACTTTTGCAAACGCTGTCATCGCTGACGGAACAACGGTAGCACGAGTTCTCGCTGACAAGTGCAAGCGCGCGACGGAATCGCCCTGTCCAAAATGCTTCGAACGATCTACTGAGCGCGCGATAAGATCGCGCACGTGGAGACCTCGGCGATTCAGTCCGCGTACAGCAAGTTGCCAGCGTTTCGCCGTCGGATTGCGATTGTGAACCCGGGATCACTGGGATCGATCGAGCGAGACCCGAGTGGTCGCTTTGAGCGCCTGATTGTGGCGCTGCACGTGTTTTGGGCGGCAGACTCCGCGCGGCAGTGAGTCCTTGGAATCGACTGCGCGCACAGCAAATCGACTGACTACATTGGTGTACAAATGCTGCTCGTCGGGCGAGACGGCGACATGAGGAACATTTTCCTTGCGTTCGCTCTGGTACCCGCGGAGGACATCGACGGGTATCGGTGGTTCTTCTCAAAGCTGCTAGACGACGGTGTCACACTCGCGAGTACACCCGTCTTCTGCGATCGCAATCCAGCTCTGATCTCGGTCGCTGAGACGCTTGGACAAGAGCTACGATTTTGCACCATCCACATTATCCGGAGCCAGCTCGCGCGCTTCTCCAAGTTCACACATCGCTCAAAGAACCTCATATGCCAAATACAGGCCGCTGAGACGCGAGACGAGTATGAAAGTAGACTGGCGGGGCTTGGGATGGAAACTGGAGAGGGCGTGAAAACCTACGTACGAGACATACCTCCGTGCCGGTGGTGCGTGGATGCGAACGTCCGAGACACGGCCCACTCCGGCTGGCGTACGAGTAACTTTGTTAAGAGCGAGTTCGGCTCGCAGCTCGTGAAGGGTATGCGGAAGCTGCATCCGTACGCATTCGTGGAGGCGATGTTTAGCCACTTTGTCAATGCGTGCTACACTCGATCACAAAACGCCGCCAAGTGGGCCGATGAAGGTCGCCTCGTCACGCTGGCGGCACAGCGGCTGTGCGACCACGAGGGCGCGAACATTGGGCAGTGTGCAGTGCAGAGAGTCTCGGAGGACGTCTCGTACGTTTGGAACCAGTCGTCCGATGTGCGAGTTCGGCGCCGAGTCAACGTGGCATCTTTCGAGTGTACTGCACCTTAGTGGACCAGCGGCGAGTGCCGTACCGTCATCTCATTGCCGCGCTTGAAGACCGGAAGATGCTCGGCGATGTCTACGCAGCCTTCGACCCGTGCTACTCTGCGGCATCGCGCACCGCTGCTTTCCGATCCAAAGCAGTACTCATTCCGCTCGACGACGAGGTTACACAGGACGCGTCGGGTTCCGACGGCGAATGCCTCCCAGCCGTGACTCACAAACGCCCCGGGCGGCCGCGAACCAGACGAATCAGGAGCGCCGGTGAAAGCGAACCTGTGTCGATCCATCGCTGTTCGCGCTGCAATCGGAGAGGTCACAACAGGCAAAGTTGCTCATTGCTAGTGTAAGCGGTCCCTCATTCGCCAAATTCATTTCTAGTCTGTCTTACTGTGATCTTCACATCCAACATACTTGTGCGCACGACACCTCACTACAGAAATCTGCTCGATCGTCCCTCATTCGCAACATTGGTGAGTTCGATCTGGCTCTTGGCTATCCAATATCAAACATGACGATCTTACAGTACCTCACTACGGGTTTGACTTGCTGTTCAAGTTTCACGTTCAGACAAAGGAGAGATTTCCATCGCGTCCCTCATCCGCTACGATGCCTAATCAAGTATTATGTGTGCTTAGCTGACTTCCCGGTGGTCATATACCCACTACCTCACTACGGGTTTGCCTTGTATTGTCTTTTCACTGTCACGCGGCGCCCTCCGATCTGCAGTTGAGTGATCCGCCCACACGAGAACCACAGCGCGTCACCGCAGTCGACTGTAATTGCAGATCCGGGCGAGATATCCTCGATCGACGCAGCGACGACGGTCAAGTGGCGCCGGTTCTGCACCTCAAAGAATCCGCAAGTTGGATTGCACAAGTGGTTGGCGAATCGCATAAGCCCGCACCGCTCTTTGGCGCCGACAAAGTGCTTCTGCTTGCTCTTCGAACGCGTTTGCAGCTCCACGACGTACTCCGACCTCTGGACTCTGTCCTCCCTGCAGTTGTGAGCGACAGAACACCCGCGTACTCGCCAACGACTGTTCCGGCAGGAACAAACACCGACGAGAACAAGGCAAAGCCCAGTAACCCAGGCTCGAGCTGAAGACCATCGAGATTCGATAGTCGGCTCCCGCACCCCTGGTCTGCCCTGCAATTACTGCTGGTGCAGGACGTTCCAGACGTGGCGTTCTAGCAGCGATCGACGATGCACCTTCGTCCGCAACCGCACCTGTCGGCTCGTCCTAGATCTTGTACAGCGATGCAGCTCGGGTTTTCTGTGTGCCGAATATCAACCACGGTGGGTGGCCACCGAGCGTCATGATAACTGCCTGCTGCAACGCCGTCACTGACGCCGTCGTCCGATGCTGTGAAATCGAATGTTTCACACGTGTAGGGCAGATTTGTCGTCCCGAGATCCCCAGAGTCTCGAGAGGCGGATGTAGTGGCATCGCTGGCTGCCCCACCACGTTTGCCGAGCAGGTCGCCTTCATCAGCACTCTCACTGGCGCTCACTTGGGCTTTCTCGGATGCCCTCTCAAGGGCTTTCTTGGCGGCGCTCTCGGTGGCACTCCCGATGGCGATCTCGTTGGCGCTTTCGGTGGCGACCTCGGTATATGTCCCGGTGGTGCTCTCCGTGAAGCTGCGATAGTGGCCAACGCTGATAACGTCAGGTTCCGGTTGGCCACGGGTCGTAGCAGCGCTGGTGTTATCGCCAAGCCCTTGCTGAAACAATCGGTCTTCGTCAGCGATCTCGGCAGCACTTTTCGGATGACGCGGAGCCGGGGCGTTGCTGTGGTATAGCCCTTTTGCGTGGCGCCTGAACTCGCTTAGTAGACTGGAGCCGATCACACCGACTAGATACGCTCGCTTGGAGTCGCGTACAGGCGCGCTTCATCATTCGAGCACGCTTGCGGCTCTTCGGGCGGTGGTATCCGGCCTTGTGTGACTTTAGTAAATGCGAACGGCGCGCGCGTTCGCCGTAGGTAAGGATATCGCTGAACGGCACACACGGCGGGGCGCGACGCTGCGCCTCGCTGACCGGAGCTCGGTCTGGACCTCGTCGCTGTCTGCTCGTTTGCCACTCATACTTGCTGCCGGAATGTAAAATTGGAAACGAGTAGCACCAGTTGATCAAGTGGGCGTTTGGTGGTGGCTGTGGTGGTCTGATCCCACCGTTATCAGCCGAAACCTCACGCTAAAGGGTGTATGTTTTGGCGTGATTTGGTCAGTACGTGTTTCGGTAAAAAGATATTGACAGTTCGTTCCGAGCCGACTGGTAAAGGGTTGCCCATCTCCCTACCCAACACTTCCTGGCATACTTTTGTGAAAACCTACACGTTTTGTCATTTTCACGTATGTTTACACAGCTCGATTCAATGAATGTAAGTCATCACAGGATTTCACAACCAAACAAAAAGAATCGTGGACAGAATACTGTACCGGTATTGTTTTGAAATATACAAGCGATTACTCACCGGACAAATGGGTCGTAATATAGGGGTTGACCGGGAGTGATTGCGACTGCAGGTTTTCACCAGAGGATCTGGGCTGCGGGGCAGAGGAGTCCTGACTCCAATGTCTTCCGTGGTAGGATCTGCTATGGTTAGAGGCGTCTCTCACGATCTGCTGCGCTTGCAGGTGTTCGCTTCTTCTTCCTGCCAGTCTTCTATTGATGTGAGCGATTGCCCCCGCCAATTTGAATTGGCAAGCAATCGTCACATTATTAATTATAAAAGTGAAAAAGAGCGTCTGGTTGGAAGTCAACATTGTTGTTCGTCAGGTTTCATCTGTCATAATATCAAGTACGCCAGGTCACCGCGTCTTTCTATTCTGCCCACGCACTGTGTATGCACTGCGATACAGCGCGCACACTCAGCAAACACCAGTGTCCTGGACAACACCACACCACGCAGAGAGAGAGGCCTTCCTTCACACGACCAGAGCACAGGGCCGACCGACCTTCCCGCAACAACAACAGCACCCGCCCACCCCGTCGCCATGAGGATCGCAGAGCTGCTGAGCGCCACGGACGGCGACAGCTACCGCCCTGAAGTCCCCACTCAACAGCAGTCGTGCGTAACGCAATTACAGTAATCCACGCATGAACGGTTGGCGCACACACGCGGCTCTCCCTGACCATTCTGTGTGTGTACGTGAACTGCAGCCATTCGATAGCGCCGCGTGTTCAGAACCTCTCTATGAGCCGCATCGTCCAGGAGCTCCTCCAGGCGGGAAAAGCCGCCCCGAACGCCACTGTTGACGGCGAAACGCCGGACGCCGAGATGGACGCCGAGATGGACGCAGACAATGACGCTGCGAATGACGCAGAGACTTCGGTCTCGCGCCGGCGCCGGACGCGCAACGGCTTCACGCCCCTCACCGAGTCAGAGAAGCGTGTGAAGCAGCGCCAGCTCGTCAAGCGCTCGTACTACCGAAAGATTGTGCGTCACCCACTCTCTCTCTCTCTATCTCGCTCTCTCTAACTCCCTCTCTTGTCTGCTGCAGGACACGATCAATGAGCTCCGTGAAGTGTCCGAGAAGCTCGAGCACGAGTTCCGACGCGTCCTCGCGAGCCGCCGGCGGCTCTCGGCCCAGCGCCAGCTCGCTCTCTCGCCGTTCGAAGAGCTCCGTGAGCAGTACACTGCGCTGGCGCTCACGAAAGACGACTTGCGGCAGGAGAACGAAGCGCTTCGCACGGTCGCAGCCGAGCAGTCGAAAGCGCGCACGCGGGTCGGCATCCTTGTCGATGAAGAGCTGCGTGACCAAGCGGACGTCGCCCAAGCAGTCGGTCTGTCGCCACTGCGAGCGACTGCGTATCCGACGCCACCCCCAGCTGCTACAACAGCTGCGCCAGTGCTCGCAATCGTGTCAATCACGCAGGACGAGTGCCTCGCAGTCGTGAAGGAAGCGTACGCGCGCATCATGGCGTTCCGAGACGTCCAGAACCTCGTGTCGACTGGCGCGAGCGTCTTTGGCTGGCGCGACCGACGCAAAGTCGAAGGCGACACGATGAAGTTCTTTCTTGAAAAGACGTTCCCACGCTCGGCAGCGCACGTCGCGACGAGTCTGTGGGACGTCGTGTCGACCGAAGCCGGCGTGAACCGCATCTACACGTCGTCCGTCGCGATCCGGTTCCACCTCGTGCAGCGCGTGGACGCGAACAACGTCGTGTTCTACCGCACGATCGAGCGCGAAGGGCAGGGCGTGGTCATCAAGTCGCTCGTGCTCGCGTCGCTCGTGCAGATTGAGACCGGGTACATGCTCCTCTTCCACTCGCTCGACCCAGCGCAGCGGCTTCAGCAGCCGCCACCGTCGCCGTCTGCGAGCGCGTCGCCGTTTGCTGCCTCGCCACGCGAAGTGTGGGCCGACGTCTTTAGCTGGGGGCACTTTGAGGTCGCAGGCGAGCAGCAGGAGCTCTGCCGTAACTCGTTCGGCGGCTTCGTCCCAAGCTCATCTGCGACGTCGCTCGAGTTCTGGCTCATGCACATTCTGTTGATCGCTGTCCGGTGCGAGACGGAGGCGATTGGGCCAGTGTTTCTGTTGCAGAGAGAGTGAGAGAGTGGAGGACAAGAGGGGAGAAGAGAGCGGCTCAGTTGGGAGAGAGGAGAGAGCGCCGTGGACTCAGGAGTAAGTAGGGACTTGTGTATTTATTGTAACAAGCGTGTCGTTGATATCTGCAACAGGTTGCATACTGGAGTTCATGAGTGGGGACGATCTTCCTGTGTTCTGGTGTTGCATAAAGGTCTCGTTCCGATACTGGTGTTGCAGGATCGTTGGAACTCTCATGTTCGGAATTAGTGCGAGAGGCACAGTAGTCAGTATTACTCCATCTTGTCTGTTGACGGTGGTCCTTAAAGACAGGTTAAAAAGCCATTTTCCTTGATTTACGGACAGTCGTGGTTGAGTCAGGCTGTCACTGAAGGACATTTGTACCGAGCTTCGAATGCCTTACTCAGTCCGAAGCTGGTGAAATGTGACATCATCTGAACTCAGGCAGAGTGGTCATCTTCGTCTTCGTTGACGCTGACACGTGTGCGCACTCTTCCTATCCGCCGAGCTCCTCTTGACACCGAGCCGCTCATTCCAGAAAACCCCTCCATTCAAAAGCAGTTCATCAAGATGCCCGTGCAGATCTACGCGAACCTCCTCAGCCAGCCGTCCCGCGCAGGTTCGCTCGTCCTTGCCGTTTGTTGTGTGCACCACGACCGACTTCTTGGCTCACTAACCGTCATCCTCCGTGTTGCGGTACTGCTCGTGCTCATTGTGTGTGTGTGGTACGCGTCGCCGCAGTCGTGTGGGCCCTCAAGGTCAAAGACGCCGACTGGGAGCTCGTGCAGACGGACAGTGGGAGCGATCTCATCAAGTCGGACGAGTTCAAGGCCATGAACCCGAGTGGCTTCGTGCCGGTGCTCAAGGACGGCGACTTCTCGCTCTTCGAGAGGTACATACGCACTCTCGTTATGCATATTCCATGCATGGAACTTTATGCGTCAGAATGCTCACCCTGTGGCAACTTGGTGCTCACTCCAGTAACGCCATTTTCGTGTACCTCGCTGACAAATTCGGCTGGACGGACCTGTACCCGACCGACCCGCCCATCCGCGCAAAGGTGAACGAGTACCTCCACTGGCACCACACCAACACGCGCCTCTTTACGCTCAAGATCGTGCGTCCAGTGGCCGGCAAGAAGCTCGGAGCGCCCGTGACGCCCGAGATGCTCGCGAACATCGAGGCGATCGACCAGACGATCGCTGCGGTCTCAGCGCGCCTCGAAAAGTTCTTTGTAACCGACTTTGTTGCGCGCACGGACACGCCGACGATCGCGGACTTTGCTGCGTACTGCGAGTTCGACCAGCTCGAGCTCATGGGCTACGAGTTCTCCAAGTACCCGAAGGTCCACGCATGGCTGCAGCGCATGAAGGCGCTGCCGCACTACGACGAGGTCCACGCGCCGCTCATTGCGTTCATGAAGGCGATTGGGGCGAACCCAGAGACGACCACGTCGTAAGGAGCTGTTGACCTAGTCCGTAGGCTCTTCACAGTACACTGGTCTGTACCTTAATGGTCGCAATTGTCACTTGCCGACCTTACTGTCACAGAACTTTGTTACCAACCATGCTGTGCCCGTGGGAAACTGTTGCATCATTCACTGGAATGAGTCAGTAAAGCGAGTTTTGGCATAAGCGAGTTTTGGCGTCTGAGCCTGTGGGACTTGTTTCAAAGAGGAGCTCTCTGCTAGCATTTGGACATTTCCATACGAAATTTAAGGTTCAATTGCGACTTTTATATTCGCTCTTGAGTCGCTGCAAATGCGGACCGACGACGACGAACGCGCTGGCACCGGCGCCGCTGTGGCGTCCGGAGCTCCCGGCGGCAGCTTCTTTAGCCACCAGAGCGTCGTCACGTCTGATTATAATGACAGCGCCACGGTGGACTTGGTGCTCGAAATGACCGCCACGCTGGACACAGACGGCTTCCCGCTCCCCTCCGTCATTGACCGGGCCGAGGTCGTCGCGGCGCTCGAACGCGCCAGTGGAGACGTGGCGCTCGCAGTCGACGACGTACTGAGCGTGATTGCAATCAAGCAGCTGCGCGCAGACGAGCAGCACGCGCGTGAGGCGCAGCAGCAGCTGCAGTGGCACGAGCTCTGCGCGGGACTCGGTGTCCATGAGGGTGACGCGTTCATCCGCGCGTTCGAGCGCCTGCCAGAGGCTGAAAAGAGCGCGCTCGTAGCGTCCGACGGCGGCTTCCTGCAGCAGCTGCTGCTCGAGCTCGACGACGACGAAGCAGCTGACGCAGACGACATACACCCGGTCGCCCAGCTCCAGGCCATGTACCCCGACTACCGCCTCGCTGTCATTGAGAGCGTCTTTGAGCAGCACGGCTATGACGTGAACGCCGCAGCCGACGCGCTCCATAATCTCCGCGGTGTCGACAGCGTCCAGAACTTCGCTGCTGTCGTCTCCGCCCAAGGACGGACCGCCCAGCAGCAGCAGGAGCTCGAGCGGTACGGTCCGAACGTCGCGTCTCTCGGCCACTTCCCAGTGCTCCCGAGTCGCGGTAAGCAGCCAAAGCAGAGCCAGAAACAGCAGCGACGCCAACAGCAGCCCGTACAGCGCAACGACCGACAGCCGAGTGGCGTGCGCGTGAACGCGTGGGAGCGACAGGACACCTCGGTCTCAACCGGCAGTGTGTTGGAGTCTGCGCTCTCGTCCGAGCTCAAGATCGACCGGCTCAAGAGCCTCCTCCCGACCATCGACCGCAGCATCATCCAAGCGGTACGGCGCTTGAACCCACCTGTGTGTGGGTGGTTACTACCAGAAGTGTGAGTCTCTTACGAACACGTCGTTGCTCTCGGTAGACGTTCTTCTTGAACGGCGGCAACTCGGACGTCACAGAAGCGGCGCTACGGGAGATCTTCCACCTGCCTGTGGTCGTGGAGCAAGCGACCGAGGTCGATGCTGAGGACGACGACGAAACGCCAGTCGAGGACGCGTTCAGCTACCGTAGCAGCTTCACTGGTGCGTGTGACTGTGTGGGGGTTGTTGGAAAGGCTAGAGGTTTGCGAGTCGCACTCGGCCACTCCCTCTCTTATGGTCAACGCTTGTTGCCGCCAGACTCTGTGAGCTACGCGAGCAGCCGTGCGCGAGTGGACGCTGCGCGAGACGCACTGAGCGACCGGTACTGTGCGGTGCTCGAGTCGTTCCAGCGCAACCACCACGTGCTCGCTAGCGACCGCGTACGCGAGTACGTCCATCGTCTGTCTTCTGTGTGTGTTGTCATGGGGATGGTGAGCTGTCTAGTGGATGGTCGACGATGTCTCACTGCTACGAGCGCCTGTGGATACGGAGCAGATTGAGTCGCGCCCGCCGAGAGGTGCGCGAGTGCCAGCGGGAAGCAGCGCACCAGTTCTTCCTCGCGCACGTCGATACGCTCAGGTATATGGACTCTAGGAAAGGAGAAGGAGGGGCCTGGAGATTGAGACTCTGCTCTACTAACGTGTCGTGGGTGGCGCAGACAAAGGCGGCCGATCGACTTGCACGGCTTGATCGTGATGGAAGCGCTGCAGGTGGCGAACGCAGCGATCGCGTTCTGTCGCGAGCAGCGGATCCGCCGGTGCCTCCTCATCTGCGGTATTGGCCACCACTCGGTGGGCGGCCGAGCGCGCATTCTCGCAGCGATGCAGATCTCGCTCAGCCGCCGCCAGATTCCGTTCCGCAACAACGGCGGCATGCTCACGATCTTCCCTCTCCGGTCGACGTAGCAGGCGTCGTAAGATGTATTGTGTAGAATGGGGTCGTGTTGTGGGGTGGGGGAGACGCCTTCGATGCTGATGACCCACTTACGATCCTGAACAGTGTGCGTATCTGTACACTGTAGCTTTGTTTGGTGAGTGCCGAGCTCTCAGAAGGCGACGTGGGTTCATGGCAAATGCCAGCTTGTGTTGACGTTCCACCAGCACCCGTCCATTTGTGCTCGTAGTTGAGCATTGGAGAGGCACAACAACGAGCACCTGTCGAGTCGCTTTAACCCTTCTCCTCCATCATGACGCATGAGCTAAGTAGGACACGGCCTCGAGGATCGCATGGGAACGTGGCGATCTGGTCTACTGACCACTCTCGACACGCTCGTGTCCCCTCCCTCGCTCGGACTGTAGCGAATGACCAACTTGAGGTTGTTGGGCGAGGCTGTCTGTCTCCTTGGCGAACTCAATGAGATCTATGGCCCCAATCCCACTTCGTATTCACGACCGGAGCGCCATGGCCGAAGCGTCATCGGTCGTCGTGCTGGAGAAGCTCTTCGTATTGATAGCTCGCATGCGAACAAGCAGGTCGCGATATAGCCCACGACCAGAGCTGGAGCTGGAGCCTCGGATGCCAGTGCAAGAGCTCGTTCTCGGGCCTCGACTGTCGCCTGTCGATTGCTTCGCATCCGCTCGCTCGCCAAGCGGTTCATTCCGCAACTTCACATCCTGTCGACTCACGTCGCCACCGCCACGAGCAGCGGTATCTCCTGACACGGCAACAGCGTCTGGCTGAGCCACGAAGACGACAGTAGGAAACTGACACGATGACGATCGGACGTGATGAGCGAGCGACGTCGAACGCGTCGGCGGTGTCGTCCCGCTCCATGTCTTCGTCCGCGTCGTCGTCATACTATGACGGCGGCAGCAAGTCGCCGAGCTGGGCGACTATGAGCTACGCAGAGCCGAATCGGTACCTCGAGCCGCTCGACTCGACGACGGTCGCGTTCCAGGACCAGTTCTCCGGGTGGCTCTGGATGCGTGGGACAAAGCTCGGCCGGTGGCGCCACCGCTACTTCTGCCTGAACGGCACGGTGCTCTCGTACTTCCTGACGTTTCCATCTGAGGAGTTTCTCAAGCACGCGGCTGCGGCGACGTCCACGCGGCTGTCAGCGCCGGAAGCAGCGGCACTCAGCACCAAGTTCCAGCACCTGAACCACGGCACGCAGCCGCGCGGTGTGATCCGGATCGCGCACGTTGATGAGACGGACAGCCGGATTGGGTTTAAAGTGTACGGTACGTGCGGCCGGAAGATCGACATCCGTGCGCACCGCATCGACGAGCGCAACGACTGGCTACGCGCGCTCAAGACCCCGGCCCGGCGCAAGTCCCGGTCCTGGTCTGCTGGGAGCGCTGAAGAGCTCACGATGAGCTTGGCGTCGTTCGACTCGGACTTTACGTGCACGATCGACCGGCAGTCTATCCCTGTCCTCAAGAGCGGCTGGCTCCTCAAGAAGAGCGACGTGCTCAAGCGCTGGAACCGCTACTTCTTCGTCGTCCAGGGCAAGATGGTGTCGTACTACGCGAGCGATAAGCCCTACGAGGTGCCGCGGCGGCGAGGGTACGTCCAGCAAGTGCAAGTGCTGCGCTCTGACCTGGAGCACGAGCTGCAGATCCGACTCGACTCGAGTCGCCCCCTCCACGTCCGCTTGAGCTGTCGAGAAGAGCTCGAAGAGTGGCGAGAAGCGCTCTTGGAGTCGCTCGCGTGCCGAGAAGCGCGGTCTGTGTCCCTCACGGCGTAGACGACGGCACGCTGTCGGGAGTGCGACGCTTGTCCCCTTTCTTCACACTCACCAACCGAACGACCTCCGAACGAGCCGACCCATGAGCAAGCGAATGCACGATGCAAGCGGAATGAATCGCTCTGCAACCGACGGGTTTGCCGCCACCATCACCACCACCGCCAGCGCAAACAGTCCCGCGTTCCGCGTCGCTCTGTATAGCTCTCAGCTCCAGCTCTGCCATCGGAAGCGAGCTGGCGAAGCGTTCTACCCATCTATCGCTCACCAACGAACATGAAATCCTTCAGACTTCGGGTGGCTTTTGTCGTACCGCCTTTCTTTAGTTTTACTGACACCGATGTGCACGCTGCAAAATTACCTCGTAAAACAAATGTAATATAAATTATTAGGAGGCATTCATTTTAGTGTGTGGCACATAAAATGAATCGATTGTGCGTGTGGCACCGCCATCTGATACTGGAGC
>JAASGD010001168.1:0-12696 GCA_023334115.1 Globisporangium megalacanthum | reverse complement strand
TGACGTCGCTGACTGACGTCACCACTAGCGATCTCTGACGTCTCCGCACGGACGTCACCGCACGGACGTCACCAGAACTTCCACGGACGTCACCAAAGATCGCAATACGCCCCTGGGGTGCTAATGAGCGGGTCCATAACGGAAGGGACCGCCACAAAGGGTGTCTACTACTGATGTCGCAGTCCCCGCCACTGGACAACCTCTCATACGAAGACAAGAATACCTCGAATGGACTCGGACGTGAATCACCAGTTGTAATTCCATGCGTTGCATACGCCGCAGTAGCACAACAAGCCGCGTAAGTGTCCCGAACGGACTCGTCCGTATGCCGTCGTATTCGATCACAACAGAGGATCGCAAACGATGGTATGCGGTTGCTTATACAGTATCGCTAGATAATGGGTGCAGAACGTCCGCATTGTCCGCGTTGCTAACCTGAAGAGCGTTGACGCCTCTTATCACACCTTGAAGAGCTCTTCGCTGTACGAGGCACGAGGTTGGCACGAAGTGGCTGTTTGGGGACATCCTGGACGACGGCGATCTCTTCTACTTCCAGACGAACAAGGACGGCGTAACGAGAGATAGAGTATGGTGCGTTTGGACCTCTTGGACGGTAGGAACTTAGTCCAGTGCTGCATGTATGAGTGAGTGAACCGGGAGTAACCAGACTTGGTGGCGGTGCTTGAGGCTTGTGGGCATGTACTCATACTCAGTGGCAGACGATATGCTTGTATACCACGGCATTCACAAGTTAAGCAGATGCAGTACGACTTGCAGTGTTATCCAGTGCGTCCGAGTTTGAACTGCCGCCTCTGGGACGGCACAGTTAGTACGTCGACCAAGCCGTCCGAGTCGGAGCTCTTCATTCGCGCGTCGTGTTCCTATGTCTGCTTGGGCTTAATCCACTGCTTCGTTCCATCTGAGCGTGCGCGCCAGCGAGCTGTTATGCGATACAAAGGTGTGATACGAGCAAGATGAGGTTCATCTCGAAGTCCTTGGGGTTTGCTTCGAGACCTTCTGAAAGGTTGGCCTTCATCCAGTCGCGACGTGTTGACAGTAATCGATATTTTCACGTCGCAATCCTGGAAGGTCGCTTAACTTTGAAAGGTCATTCATCAGGCACATGCAAAGCTCAAATCAACAGCTAAAGTTTCAAAAACGGACGAATTCTGAAACGGACGAACAACCACGACCAGCTTCCAAAGCACCAGACTCATACACCGCTCTCTCGCTCTCTCTCTCTCATTCCCAAAGTCTCCGGTCCCAGCTCAAGTCCCCAAGCGCCAGCAACTCCCAACCGCCCACCACCACTCTCAAGCCAACTCCACGATGCCGCCCAAGGGAGGAAAGAAGGAGCAGGAGAAGAAGGAGGCGGACAAGAAGGTCGAGAAGAAGGTCGAGAAAGAAGGTGCGGTCCAGCGTCTCCAGCTTGCTCACAGATCGTGGGACCTGTCATACGTGATCGCTTCTGAATCTCGGCTCACAAACCTTCCTCGTATTGTGTGTCTCTCGCAGCCGCACCGGCTCCGAAGAAGGGCAGCGGCGACAAGAAGGGCGCCAAGAAGTAGGCAGAGCTCCGGCTCGTCCCTGCCTGCTTCGCTTGCACCAGCGTCTTCCGCCCACAGGCTCACGAACGCTGGTGGAGGCGCCTACGATGCGATAACCCTGAACGCACAAATATGAACACTGCATCGTCACTCAGTGCCTCATTCCTCACTTCCTATCCCCACTCGGAAGTGTCGTGACTTCCCCTTCCTATCAAGTTTGACAGTTCGAGTTCGCTGACGTTGATTGAATGCGAGATGGGAGGTGGTCCAGTAAACAGAATCATGTAGAGAAAAGAGGGGGGAGGCGACATACTACGACACTCGTGAGCGCAGCTTCGAGTGCGCTGATCGCCTGGCGGCTGCTGTCGCTTAGTAGTGGTGCACGCACGCGTTGAACGTCGACCAGTGCGAGCACAAACGCCCGCGTCCGGTCGTAGTACTCGCGGACCCAGACAATACGCCGACGCGTGTCGGCCCCAGTGTCGGCTGCTGTCGCCAGTGCGCGCACTTTCTCGTGGGCAAACGCCATGCACTTGCGCACAAGCACCGCTCCAGCTCGTCCACGGCGTCGCCGTCGGCTGCTGCCACTGCTCGTCGACAGCACATCTGTCGCACTGGTAGTCGTGGAACTCGCTTCATCCTGCTCGAGGAACGGCACGACGAGGTTGATAAAGTCCAGCATGAGCTCAGTCTGGGCGAGCTGGACGTCGACAGACCCGTCCATTGCTTCGACGTCGCGCACGAGGTCTTCGATGACGTCTGAAAAGTGCACGTGGACAGCGTCGAGGAAGCTGTCGTGGCCACCGTAGAGCACGTCGTTCGAATCGACGCCAGGGATCCGCTCTGGCAAGCGTGACTGGCCCCAGAGTCCGTAGAGCTGCAGCAGATACAGTCGGATGCGCACGCGTGCGCTCGTCGCAGTGATCTGGAGCGACGATGCGCTGGAAGATGAGGAGCTGACGGTGTCCCACGCTATGCGCTCGAGCGCAGCTTTGCGAAGACCGTCGACAAAGTAGAACGCGTCGTCGTCGGTTAGCGACGGCGCGTACACGAGCACGCTCACGAGTTCCGCTACTATGCGCAGCACGACGCTAGCGTCGCTGTCGCGTGTCGCCGACACGCTGTCGATGTCGTTATGCGTCACGAACGACGCGAACTCGAGTGTCCCGGCTCTGTCGGTCGCACCAGCGACACCACCACCACTCGTTGCTGATGATAACGACACGCTCAGGAACGTGATCGGGTCCAGCTCGGCGATCTGGATGATCGCTGCTTTCAAGAACGCGTCGAGCTGTGGGAGGCAGTTGTTCGCGAGCGCGACTTTCGCAGCGAGCGTCAAGAGCTCGAGCTTGCGCACCGGCGCTGCGATCGACGGGATCGTAATGTGCGCGTACGCCAAGCACGACTTGATAAAGTTCCGTCGGCTCTTTGTCCGTCGGTCGCTCGGTCGCTGAGCAATGTGCATTGCGAGCGACAGCACCGCCCGTGCCAGCGTCGTCTTGACTGGCTCGAGCTTGTAGAACGCCCCGCGACAGTCAATGTAGAGCATCAACAACGCCTCTTCTTCAGCCTCTGAGGTCCGGTGTGCGCCACTGCCGACGCCGACTGCGTACCCCAAGCGCGAAATGAACGCGCAAATGTCCATTGTCGCGTCTGTCCGCTCCGAGAGCGAGCTGAGCGAGTCGAGCGCGTCGTGTACACGGCAACAGATCACAAACAGCGTGTGCGCAACCGCTGCCTCTGGGCCGACAACGTGGAGCCGCATACTCCCGACAACGTTCGTGCTGCTGTGCTGTCGGCGCTCGTGTCGCTCCGCGCCGACAAACGCCTGGAGCACTTTCTTCGCGACACTCACGCTCGCGTCGCGCTTGAACATACCCATGAGCGAGAGAAAGTCGCCGGACGGAATCAGCTGCGCAAAGAACGCATAGTGGTCTTCAGCGCCCACAACGACGTTCTCAATGAGCGCGCCGAGGTAGTTGTACGCCTTGGGCGTGAGCTCCGACGACGTCGCGGCGTTCAAGTGCCGCACCACGTCTTTCAACAGAATCAACGCTTCTCGGTGCTGTCCGACAGCACATCAACCCAACACGCTCCACCACGTCAGTACCGTGCCAAGCGCCTCCGATTCACAGAGTCCACACGGTAGCCAGGACACGTGCGCACCGAGAAGTGAGCGACAATGAGCTTCATGAACGCCGCAGCGCACTCCATGTACTGGACGAGGTCGTCTTGCGCAGTAATCGCAGCCCACGCTTCGTTCAAGAACGCGAGTCTGCTGTCGTTCGACGTCGCGAGCGTCGATGACGCACTCAGCTGGAGCGCCAAGAGACTGTAGAGGTGACCTGGGGCGACGTGCGACGGCGTCGCAGTGCGTACGAGCGCCAGCATCGCGAGCGGATTCGCTGCGTAGAACGCGGGGCCGAACGCTTCGCACACGTGTTTGAGCACCATCGAGTTGTCAGCGTACTCACGGTAGTGGGCGACGACCGTCTCGAACGCATCGAGCGAGCATCCGCTGGCTGCGCACTTGAGGAGCCACTCGACGGCCGGGGAGTGGAGCCCAAGGTACTCGGCGTGGGTCATGCGGTTCGTCTCGAGCCAGCGTGTGAGCGAGCGCTGCTGGAAGAAGTTGTAGGTAAACATATAGTCGAACACGCTGCTGAGCACAGCAGTCTTGTCGTTTGGAGGGAGGAGCTCGGAGCCGCACAGTGCGAGGTACAGACGCGTGTAGAGCGCGACCATGGGCTCACCGACGCCTCTAACCACGGGTATTGGGTGAGTATAAGACAGTTGGGATACGAAGGTTCCATCTCTAAGCCCACGTGACGTACTTGATCATGTTGGAGAGTCTCGAGATGATCTGCGGGTACTCGCCGTCGCACAGGAACCGGTACGACTTGAGCAGTGCGACTTCAATGTAGCTATAGTCCCAGCCTCCTTTTAGTACGTAATAACCACCACACCACCACATCATGATGACGTCAATAAACCACACCACGTACATGCGCGGGAGGAGCTCTCGGATGCACGCAGTCTTGTAGAACCAGTTCCGACACGTCTCTTTTGCTTGGACGTTCACGTCGCTCGAGACGAAGCTCTCGGCCAGCGGCGTCGGGAGCGGCTGGCCATTCTCGTCTTCTGACGCCCGTGCTTTAATGCGCGTAAACACGAGGTCCCCAAACGTGTCGAGGACGTCGCTCACGAGCACAAACACGCACGGATAGAGCTGCGGCGAGCTGGTCGTGTCGCTCAAGAGCTTCACGCACTTGATGGCGATTCGGAGCGCCGCCACTTTCTGATTCTGCGTCCACGCGCCGACGAGTTCGCGCTCCATCTCCTGGAGCTTCGCGACGTACTCGGATTGCGTCATCTCGACAGTCGCGTCGCCACCGGCGCGTCTCGCAGTGGTGGTAGAGCCACGAGGTCTGCGCTCGAGCTCCTCTAGGCGCTCGCGTGTCTTCTTGAGCGCCAGCACACTGTTGGGCTCCGTGGCCTCGGTCTGGAACCCGCTCTTCGACGACGTCCACGACGTCTCACCTAGAACAGTACACCCCCACCCACTCGTTTACGTCAGCACGACGAGTGCGAATACGTCGCGTGACGTCACCACTTCAAAATCGTACTCTCAAGATCGCGGGCTTCCAGCATATTCTAATAGCCAATCACAAGCGATATTAGCTCTCGTGAGTGGATGTAGCTCCCTCTCGTACTTAATAACCACACGCACGCACCGCTTGGATCTTGAATGTCACGTTCTCAAACTTGGCCAAGACGCGGTCTTTGTGCGCCTTCCACTGCTGCTTCACTGTCTCTGGCGGCTGTTTCTTCACCGTCGACTGCGCACCGTCTCTTGATGCCATTGCGTCACTCAATGACGTATTTGCGCTCCTCGTGGCGCTCTCAGCGCCGCCCAGTACGCCAAGTGGGTCCACGTCGCCGTCCTGGAGCAAAACGAGCTCCTGTTTGGCCGCCAGTGAGGCGCTTTCAGTCGCAGCAGCTGCGAGTGCAGCGTCTGCTTGGCGTTGCGCCTCTGCTAGCCGCTGCTGGAGCTGCTCGCGTGGGTCAGCAGCGCTCAGCGGATGGCGCTCGCCCAGAGTTAGCGGCACCTTTGGGAGCTCGCGACGGCTCGGAGGGACTCCACGATTCCCTACGCGCCAACGCGCTACACGGGTGAGAGCCGGCGGCGCGCCCACTGTCGCAGACGCCATATGCGGAGGCGGTGAATGCGCCTGTGGCGCGTGGTGGTCGCTGGCGGTGTGCAGATCTTCGACCGCCGACCCCATCCTGCACCTTCAAGGACGCAAGATTTGATTTATCGAATGACTGACTTTGTTCACAGAGAAAAATATGCCGAAGAAACGCTGTTTTTGTCACTATCGGAGATTCCAGAACAAGATCCAAGCGACTCGCTTCATGACAACATGAAGCACACAAGGTCGCTATGGTGGAGTATAGTACTACGTAGTACTTGTTGTGGAGAGAAAGATGCAGTGGCTCGAGGCTCGAGAGTTTCGCATCGAAAGATTGGTTGTGGAACAAGGAGTATTGAACTGGTCTATTGGCTTTGGTAGATCCAGGAACAAGTACTACGGTACGAAGTACGACGCTGAGTACATGTATCAAGTTCGATAGTGTGCTGACTCTCCTGAATGGCTGCAATAGAGCGAGTAAGCAGGTCGACCAACTCGCGCTCGTTGGGGTTCGCGCTTGGCTGCTCAGCGTGCTGCTCGACACATGTGGGTCGTTGTCTTTATCGAGTTCGAGGGGGAACCTGTCAACGATGCTGATGGGCAAAATCTCATCAAGATGCAAGAGTGCCGACACCAACGCGGACACTGTAGCGACTCAAGACATTGCCACTGCGTTCATTCAACCAATGCAAACGAGAATACTTGGAAGACGCGCAGCCCAGGCAATCACAACATCCACGTTCGCCGCATCTGCCGACTGCTCCTGCGCTCCCAATCTACACATCATCATGCTGTGACTGCAGTTGCTGGGAGAACTGGTTCAGTTTCGCCACCACGAATGAAATCGCCACGCGCTGAGACGGCTCCGACGCGCACATCATCCGGATCAGGGCCCACTGTGCATCGCTCATACTCAGAGGCTGCATCGGAAGCGATCCCTTCTTCACGACTCGGAAGCGCACCATTGCGTCCATTGCCGACCAACCCCATGGTGGCTCGCCAGTCACCAGTTCCACGATCAGCACCCCGAACGAGTACACGTCGGACGCCAGCGTCACGCGCTCGCCTAGAATGTACTCGGGTGAGCGCCACTGCAGGGCTCCCTGTCGCTTCTGGCCCACCGTCACTTCGGCTCGAACCAGCAGACTACTCAAGCCAAAGTCAATGATCTTCGCGTAGTCGTTCGCATTGACGAGCACGTTGTCGCACTTGAAGTCGTTGTGCACCACGTTCCGCTCGTGTAGGTACTGGAGTCCATGTGCGACTTGGTGCAGCAGCCGCCAGAGCATCCAGCCATTCCATCTGCACATTTTCATGAATTCAAGGAGGTTTCCTCCGCCAGCGTGTTCGCACACAAAGTAGCGCTTCCCGACGTTGCAGGCACCAAAGAGCTTGAGCACGTGTGGGTGGCTGAATGGGAACCACACACGCAGTTCGTGTGCAAACAACTCACGGTCGTACGTATCCGCATCCGATTCGTACCCCATGAACTTCACTACGACAGGCGTGTTGCGCCACGTCGCCTTGTACACTGCGCCGAACGAGCCGTCGCCGATCTTGTCTCGGTTCGAGTCGTACTGGAGCTCGTGAACGTGGATAAGCCAGGCTCGGCTTGAGCTCGTATGCTTGGTGCCGTGTTGCCGCGTGGTCAGGACTGGTGCGGTCTTGAGCCCAGATCTCCCCGACCCACCGCCGCTCGATGTCCCTTCCAGTTGGTGTAATTCTTTGCTCATCTCAGTGGTGTTGAACCGCTTGATCTTCACCGGTCATTCACGAGCAGTTGGTTGCTTGTCTGTGGTCGACGCTTGGACTTGGTCGCCAAGCCGACTTGTGTCACTGTCACCGTTGCTGGATCCTGTGCCGACGTCAGCTTGCCCCTTCTCATCGGCGTCTACGCTCCCCTTGGTCTCAAGATCTTCGTCATCGTCTTTTTCAGCAGTCGGACCAAACGGGCGACGTTGATTTCCAGCTTGGCGGACAGCGTGGCTATGCCACGAGTGAATCGTGTTCACCGTTGAAGGAGACAGCAGCGCCACCAACTCGTCCAGACGTCGGTGGAACACGTGACTCTGGAGCGACACCTTCTGGCTCTTTGCGCGCAACATCACTGACGTATCGCTGACTGCGTTGCCCAAGAACCTGTTGAACTCCACCAGCACATCAACGAAGCTGGAAACTGCAACGTCATCTATGCTCCTGTGCTGGGCTCGAATGACGCTCAGTACGTCGCGGACCCGCTTGAAGATGTGGTCAACAGCCTCTCGCGACTCCTTGCACAGCCGGCACTTGCTCTCGAGATGCTTGACGTAATCTTGAAAATTCATTCCGAGTTCTGGAAATCGCATCGTGTCGAGTCTGGTACTCCCCGGTGAGACAGACTGAGTCCTGCCGTGCTGCTGCGACGCCAGCCGGAGCGGCGGTTCATTCTCGAGCCGTGATTGTTGCGCCACGAAATGCTTGAGCTCAAGCACAATGGTCGCGATGGTCGGTCTCAGCTTCGGATCCTCGTGCCTCATTTGCTTGGCCAGTCGCTCCGCTGCTGGAACTGATTCGAGTCTACCCCAAAATGGATTGCTGATACATTGCGCCAAGGCGCAGACACTCGTTGGAGTAGCTGGCGACAACTCCTCTGGATGTGTCTGGCACTTCCACTGGTCCGCACATTCAAAGACCAAGATCTTCGCAACACCGTTGTTGTCGATCCAGATGTCGTTGTCCCACGGTTTGCTGAGCTCGATGCCACGCTCAGCCAAATACTGGAGACCCAGCGCCACCTCGAGCAGTATCTGGCATTCTCCGAACACCGTCTTCTTGTGTAGACGCAAGTACTGTCCGAAACTTAAGCGGACTCTCTCGACAACAACGACTTGTCCGGAGCTGGTGTACGACGCACCGTAGACCTTGACTAGGTTCGGGTGGTTCAATGTGTAGCACGTGTTTACAACGCCCACGAAATCGTTTCGCGGCATGTCAACTGGTGTGACGGCCGAGCCAGTCCATTGTCCTCTGGTGATAACGTCAAGGCCGTGTTTCAAGCGAAGGTAACCCGGTTTTTTGCGCAGCGAGTCGACGTCGACGCCAAGTTCGTGCGGCGGGATGAACCAGCCAGAAAACGACGCCACAGATGCCACACTTGTTTCGGATGCCTTCAGCACCTTGTACAACGACAGCTCCGGCAGCTCCAGCAGTACTGCATGCACGACTCGCCGTGGACCGAACTCTTGCGCTTCAACAAAGACTCCGCCTCTCGTAGCATCTTGACTTCGTCATCCCCACGCTTGCTCACGAACCAACCACGCCGATTGAATCGGGCAATCCTTGCTCGAAACAGCGCCAGCAACGCCACTTCGTCAGCGATCAACCCGATGAGTCGCTCACGCTCGAATCCGTTGGTACGACCTTCAATCCAGGTGATTCATCGCGCACTGCCTGATCCAAGAACGTTAACCCCGTGTGGATGTCACGAATCCGCGCCGCGATATCAGTGGAGGCGACGAGACGTGCGAACAGGTTGGGTGGCGAGCACGCCGTCTTGAGCTGCGCGAAGTGGAACGCGATCATTGCGAGTTCGAAGAAGTGACCGTCGTGGTTTCTTTTGTCCTCACCGTCGCAACTGCGATGGATATCGCCGCCGCTGCCACTGTGAATGTCGACCTCGCGCTTGCCGATTTCTTCGCAGTCGACCACAACTGAGCATCTACTCGCTGGCAATAGATCTTCCAAGTCGAAGAGCAGCGTGAGGACGCTCGACAGTCGTTCCGCGAGTCGTGACCACATCGTCTTGAACTCGTGCACTTGTTCCGCGTACTCGCTCAGCGACTAGAACGTCAGCAAGAGAAGAGATGGCTGTCGCGAAGACGTTGGAGGTGCTGAAGGTGCTGGTGGTGGTGATACTGTTGCTGATTCCGCTGGCGATGGCAACGCGTATTGAACCTTGTCGTTGCCGTTCTTCACTGTCTCGCGCCGCTTTAGCCAGCCCATCTCGAATAGCGTGGAGACGACAGTCGAATCATCTACCCAAGCCGCTGAGATCAGTAGCGTCTCGCCGTCCGCGGCTCGCACCACAGGAGATACACCAGCTTCCAGGAACACACGCACTGCTTCGATGCGTCTTTCACGAGTCGCGGCTAGCAAGGCGCCGGCGCCATTGTGCCCAGCAGGATCCACGCACGCGCATGGCGACCCGACATTGGCAGTCGGGCACCGGAAGAGCAGCAGCTTCACCACCGCAGTGTGACGTTGAGAAATTGCAACCGACAAAGGAACGTGCCCGTTGGTGCCGATGGTCGCGCCTCGGGAAAGAAGCAGCTCCACCACGTCCACGTGACCTCGTTCAACAGCGCCAAACAGGGGAGCATTTCTCCTCCAATTGAGTGCGTCTATGCTCGCGCCACGAGATAGAAGCAGCTCCATCACAACCGCATGCCCTCCTTCAGCAGCATAATACAGAGGAGTGTGTTCCAACATATCGATTGCGTCGACGATCGCGCCGCGGGAAAGGAGTAGCTCCACCACGTCCGTGTGACCTCGGCAAGCAGCGAAATGCAGCGGAGTTCGCCCATCTATACAGCACTTATGGATGTTCGCCCTGAACACTAAAAGCGTCTCCACAATGCTCACGTTCCCACGAAAGGAAGCGATGTGCAGAGGTGTGTCGTCATACTTTGCCGCTCTGCTCACGAGAAAGCCTTTCGGCACCTTCGCGACCAGCTCGCGCACGCTCTCCGCGGTTCCTTCTTCGCAGCATTTCGCGAGATTAGCGACAGTGGGCAGCTTCCCAATCGCAGTGGCGGCTGTTTTGAAGACACTAGTGACGAAGCCGGTCACGATGCCGGTGCTGGGGGTGCTCCTCATGGCGTTGCTGGGTTGCTGGCGGTGCTTCAGGTTGAGAGCCCGCCTGGTCACGCGGTCCTGTCGGTCGTCCAGCAGCTGCTTGAGTGCGAGTGGTGGTGTTCTGGCGCGCGTACCGCTGCGTGGGCACCTGCGCGTGGTGTGGTAGTTTGGAGGAGATGCTTGAGCTGGCGAATGTGTGTTTGACGGAGAAGAAATCAGGTGTACCCACTCGCCTTGGGCAGGTGGCAATAAATTGTGCAGTCATGAACTTGTGCAAATAAACTGTGATCCGACTCGGAGGGGAAAACAAATTACTAGTACTTGGGGGCTCCGAGACGAGCGAGCTCCGGAGCTCGCGTGTGTGAGAACGCACTCGCTCGTCTTACACAGCTTCGCTCTCTCACTTCATACACTATTAAAATCGAGTAAGAGATGTAATGATCCGTAAAGTACCAAGTTGGAACCTTGTCGACACGGAGTCGGTTTGTATCATATCACCACTGCGATTCAATGTTCAACGTCGATGTTCAGGCTGTGAAAACTGTGACTCAGAATCTTGACTTTGTGACTCAGATTTTCACCGTGAGTCTTTGCTCCAAAGTCGTCTCCTGGAGTGCGACGGCGCAATGGCGTTGACGAGTAGCGCGTTCTCAAAGGACAAGGTCGGCGACAGCAAACTGCACTGTTCTCACACGCACGACGGACGACAAGGGTGTCTACTACTGTACTCGCGGCCCCCGCCACTTCAGAACCTCTCATTCGCCCATCCCGACAGTAATGACAGTAACGGCAACAGCGACACTGACGACAACAAGAAGACCTCGAAGCGCGCTACAGAGACGGACTCGATCGTAAACCACCAGCTACGGTAGTGCGAGCACGAGTGCGTGTTTGCAGTGTTCAATAGAGTATTGTATCGGGTCGCTGTGTACTCGCATGTCGTCAGTCGCTGGTTGATCTAGGTCTCTGATGCGAACAACGCAGCTTGTCGCTGTTGACGCTGTCAATGACGTAGTCCAGGAAGGTCGTGTACGGGTGCTGTCGTCGCTCATCTTCCAAGTGTTGCGTTGCGATTGCTCTCAAGAGCGTTCGATGGTCACCATCATCTGCCACACGAGTTGCACGAGGACATTTGCTGCTTGAAGCCGTACCAGGTCGCCGACTGTCGGGTACAAGTGGCATCGGTCGTCTCACATACTAGTAGCTTTTTACTGGATCAGCTCAGTATGGACAAGAGCGAGTGTTCACATTTGCTTTCACGTTCACGAGCTCCATGATGCGGCTCGGCATGCGAAAGGTCGGAAGTCGGAAGCTGCGAGCGTGTTTGAAAGAGCGTGGCCACTGTGATCGACCGTGAGGGTTCAAGACGCGAGGAATGGCCAAGACACTTTGAGGCGTCTGCCTGGAAATCGTCACTGAAGATCGGAAGTTCAGCCGCTAGTACTGGAGCATTTAGATTTGATATCGCTGCCTGCTCTCCGCTCCAAACACACGTATCCCCCGTGTGTGTCTCTCTCACTCACTCACTCACTCTCGAACACACGCTCTCATTCACTATGTTAGTACGGCTACTCTTCGTCATTCGACGGGTTTGGGTTGCTGGTCAAAAGCCCCTGCCTGATCTCGGTGAGGAGGTCGACCAAATCGAGCTGAATGAGAGCGTCTTCGTAGCCCTGGAGCTGGGGTGGCAGCGATATGACGCCGTGGTACAGCAAAGCAAGCGGAAACCCAACTTGAGGCCGCGGCAGAGCAGGCACGTGAGCGCGGAAGCGCGCCACCTCCGCCTCAATGTCGACTTCGAGACTCATGGTCCGATCGGCAGGAGGGTCTCGGATCTCGATGTACTGCGGGTTCCTCTGCAGCACGATGAGCTTGTGTGCACGGTTGCGTATGTAGATCTTGACTCCGATAGCGACTTGCACAGTGGTGATCGGATCCAGCCACCGGTAAAGCTTGGCACGAAGCCTGTCCAGCGCCTCATTGATGTAGGCAATCTCGACGACCAGTGTGGGGTATTGGGAATGACGAATAACCGTCGGTAGGAACGAGTTGTCGGGTGCTTGGTCACGATCGCTGACGTCGCACGTCCAATGTCCGAGTTCCTCCAGTGTGTCTAAGAGATC
>JAASGD010001167.1:0-12701 GCA_023334115.1 Globisporangium megalacanthum | reverse complement strand
TTTGTGACTTTTGGATCAGCAAAAGCGTCACGACACGATGGCCACGAGCGTGGCGTTGCTCGACCGCACGCTGTTCAAGAAGACGCTGCAGGTCGTCGGCGTGCGCGTGGAGGCCAAGAAAATCGGAAAGGTCGTGAAGGCGCTGCACGGGCACTTGCTGAACCGCCCGCGACAACTGTACGACGTTTTGGATCTCCCACATCAGTTCCTTGAAATACCGGTAACCGGAGAAGAAAACCGGCGTTCCTTCTTCTATCACTCTGACTTTCTTCACTATCACCAGTACACTTCAGTTCACATTTTCGCAACAAGCCAAAGATGGTGCGTTGTCGAATGTCGTGTGTGTGCGGTGCGTGTTCGTTGCTAACGCGCTGCTGACGCTTTCGCAGGACGCCGAGGCGCTCACAGCTGTGCAAGGACAAGTGGGGACGCTCGTGCTCGACCTCGAGGGGCAGGTGCTCTCGTCCACGGGAGAGCTGGTGGATGACGCTGGCGAGCAGGTGGCCGAGTCGGTCTTCTCCATCCTCCAGGTGCGGCGTTCGCTCGTTCTTCTCTGACTCTACGGCTGCATGGAGCGGTGCACTAATCGTGAGTATACCGGTAGGACTCGACGAGCGTGCTGGAAAACGCCAAGAACGAGGTGCTCGAGCGCGTTACGAGTGCGTCATGCTTGCGTTATGTGATGCTGAGTGTGTGTGTGGTGCTCACCCATGCGACGCTGACAGTACTTGCATGTAATCCTTTGTATGTGCAGTCAGCTTCCCGAACTACTCGTACGTCGTGGCAGTGAGCGGCTCAGAGATCTACGTCGTAAAGCGTACGCGAACTGGTCAGGACTAAGAGCGACACGACACTGCCAAGGATAAGGAGTGAGTGAATGAATGCGCTAGTAAGCATAGAGAGGCCATGTGTGTTCCCCCCTCCTACAGTCGTCCTGTCACTGGTCGTCGATCGCCAGCTTCTCCTTCAGCAGCCCCTTGTACTTGCGCTCGCGGTCCTCGAGCTCGAGCTGCCGCTGTTTACGCCGGTACTCGTCTTTGTCCTGGCGGCGCTTCTTCTCCGCCGTGCGAGCCGCGAGGAGGTCAAGCTTCCGATGCGAGTTGGTCTTCTCGAGGTCCAGCAACGCTTTCAACCGCTTCTCTTCGTCAATGATCGCGCGCTTCTCGCGGCGCAACAGCTCGAGGTCCGATGTCTCGGTCAGCGCTTTCAAAATC
Source organism: Globisporangium megalacanthum (assembly GCA_023334115.1). Taxonomy (NCBI): domain Eukaryota; phylum Oomycota; class Peronosporomycetes; order Pythiales; family Pythiaceae; genus Globisporangium; species Globisporangium megalacanthum. The sequence continues at coordinate 11,487 of JAASGD010001167.1, read as the reverse complement.
ACTTCGGTCTTGGCCTGGCGGGTCCGCTTCTCGAGCTCGCGGCTCCGACGCGCGTTCTCAGCGACACGCAGCTTGTGCTCCTCGTCAAGGCGCTCGCTGTCGGCGACGAGGTTCACCTGGAACGGCGACTTGGCGGTCTTCTGCTGCCACTTTTCAATGTGCTGCCGCCGGTTGCGGAGCCGCTGGAGCCGCTTCGCCCGCTCCTCCTGCTCGAGTGCAAGCTTCACTTGGTCGCGCTCGAGGTATTTCTTGGACGTGATCTCAGCATACTGCTGCTCGTCGCCGTCCAGCCACGCTTGCTCCCCAGCGTCACTATCTTCGTAGAGAGAGCGGCTCTCTTCCTGGTCCTGTTGGTCGTCGTCGACGTCGTCGAGGTCGATCGCCTGCGCGAATCGTTCGTCTACGCGAGTGTTGTGGTTGCTATCAGCTTAGCGCTTAACATACACCAGCCATAAAGCAGCACTAGCAGCACCAGCACAAACGAACCGAGCTTGTCCTGCAGCACTGGCATTCGGTCTTGCAATGCTTGCGGTCTGCTGCCACGCTGACCTGCCGAGAGCGAATGGCAAGTGTGATGGTTGTTGTGACCGGCGAAGAGCTCACGAATGACACTATTTTTAGACATGGCTACACCTGATCCAGATTTAGATTAGATAGAAACCCGGCGACCCGTCATGTCAGTGAATCGAGGGAGTCGATGGTTCATGTGGCCCACATCACCAGGCGCCTTTTCACCACACGAATCCGCCATTCAAGCAGTCGAGTCGCGACATCAGCGACCACCGCGAGCAGCTCCATAGCGGCGCCATGGGAGTGGATCCTGTCCACATGAGCTCGTCCGATTGCCCCACCACTGCCGCAAACAACCGCTCTTTTCCGCCTTCTGAAGACGCTTTCAGCCGCTTGTTTGACGATGCTGTGCACCAAGGCGGCGACGCCAAGCAGGACCCGCCACGCCTGTCCCGCGACGAGCAGGACAAGTTCGCGTCAGCGATGCGCGACCCCGAGTTCCGGTCGCTGCTGAGCGAGTACATGAGTGAGATCTCGGACCCGAAGAACCGCGCTGAGACGGAACAGTACCTCGCACAGCTCGAGGGCGAGCAGAAAGTACCGGCTGACAAGCAGCTCGTGCGGCCGACGCCAGGCTTTGTCGTCAAGACCCAGTGGGGCGAGAGGGATGACGCAGGCGCAAAGTCCCAGAAGCTCTTTGTGAACGTGTGCAGCAGCGACCAGCTCCAGCCGCCGTCCAGCACACCAGTGAACGACCCCGTGACAGGCAAATCCGGGACGTCGTGGCACTTGCCGTACTCGATCGGACCCGAGCGCCTTGAGAAGGACAAGGGCGGCGCTGGTGCTGTCACGTTCGACGTGTGCTTCCACCCGACAACAGTCGGCTATGCGACGACACAGCGCGCATATAGAGACATGGTCGTCGGTACGAGTCTCGACGCCGTCGAGGCCGTGTTGCGCGACTCGCGACGGAGGCCTGCGGCCACTAGCGCTGGGAGCGTCTCGCGGGCCTTTCGCGTGCTCAAGGGCGTCGCGTACAAGTCGGGCGAGCCTGTGACCATGTGTCTCCGCAAGACGACAGCGGACATGGACACAGATGGCAGCAAAGCGGCGCCATCGAAACCAAACACACCAGCCAAACGGCCCACGAACGGGTCCGCGACAGTCGCGCGTCTTGGAGCAGCGAGTGCGAACAAAGACTCTATGAAGCAAACGCCAATCGACGTAGTGCCGACAACCGCGACGCCCAACAGTGCGGATAAGCGGCTCCAGCTCGACTTCGCTGCGCGTACCGACACGAGCTCCGACGCCTCCGAGCCGCTCTTGCGAGAAGTGGCGTCGACAAAGACCGCGAGCGTCGCGACAGCCAAGCCGACGGCATCAGGGCCACGCTCGTCAGCGCTCCAGAAGATCGTGTTCAAGCTCGTGCACCGCGGCAAGTTTGAGCTGCTGAACCACATGCAAGCGGAACACGCGAACGTTGTGCCAGCGGACCGGAACCGCCCGAAAGAGCTGGTGCTGGAGCTCGAGCTGCCGACGCTGACGAGCGCAGCCGGCGTCGACCTCGATGTGAGTACTCAGGCGCTTAAGCTGACCGCCAAGGGCTTTGAGCCGCTCAGCCTCGCGCTCCCGTTCCCGGTGCTCGAAGCGAAAGGCAGCGCCAAGTTCGACAAGAAGGCGCGGAAGCTCGTGGTCACGCTGCCGGTGCAGCCGCCGCCAGCACCAACGAAAGCGACGATGGTGATCGTCGAAGAGGACACCGACGACGACGAGGACGGTACTGGTGGCGACAACAACGAGGACGATGACGCGACTCCCACCACGTCACAGTGCTTGGATGAGACGGTTACGTCGACAAGTACGAACGACGACGCTCCTCGTCCAACGACGTTGCGTCGAGAGGACGACGGGTTCGCGAACCTGCGTGAGATTGCAATCATGGTGCAGCACGATCCGCTGTACATGCGTCGCACCGATACGTCGCCTGCCTCTGTGCTCGAGACGTACGACAACCTCCCGCCGCTAGAGAGCTGCAGCGAGGACGAGGGCGACGCGGACGACGCCGATCTTGTACTTGTGGAGTCCCCGCACGTCTCTACGACGGCTGTCGACACGACAGCGAAAGCCCCACCGTTCACGACGAAAGAGACAGCGTCGTGTCTGTCGTTCATCGTCGGTGTCGCTGGTGTCGACCACGCGAGCGTCCAGCTGGACGTGCCGACGCGGACGTCGTTCGTCTTGCGGTTCACTGCTCGTGGCGACAGTGCCGAACGCGACACGACGCGGGAGCTGTACGAGCTCCGCGTCGACGCGCTCGAGCATGACGTGGAGCCGTCGCTTGCAGAGGTCGACGTCGCAAGCGAGAACCTGGTCGTGATCTTGACGAAGAGCAGCGCAGCTGTCGCCAGTGCGCCTTTGATCTCTGAGCTCGAGGCAGCGGCAGTCACTCCTGTCACGCGCTTCCAGAACCACCTGCTGTACGAACTGGACTAGCCCAGGCCAGCAGCTCCCCCTCCTTATCTCCATCTCCATTTTCAAATCCATCGAGAGGGAACAAACGTGCAGTACAATCAATCTATTCCGTGTCTCCTTCATCCCGTCCCTCATCTGTCGCCATGCGTGCGCTCCAGTCACAGCCATTTTGCCCACAGTACAGTAGTAGTAGATGCCCTCTACTGCGCTGGCTGCTTCTTGGCTTTCCGAAAGGCTTCGAGCAGCTTCGAGTACGTCTGCTGCTGCAGCGCTGGGTTCGCGAGCTCCTTCTCCACGAGCAGCTTCAGGCGCTTCTGCCGCTCGTCCGGTCCTTCCGCGTCTGTACGCGCACTGTCGTCGTCAGCCCCGCCCTGCTGCTTCTTCTGGCGCTTCTTGCTACTCTTCTTCTTCGGTCGCTTGCTGCTGTTATTGGTGGTGATGGTGTCATTGTCGTTCTCATCGTCACCTGCGCCACTGGCGCCTAACGTGCTGGGCTTTGGCAGCATCGTGTCCATAAACGACCGGTAGAGCGCCGTCATGGACGGCAGCACGTGCGCTGGCGCTTCAAACAGTGCGCTGCTCGCAGTTGCGTTCCCACTCGGAACCGCCAGCTGGCGGTGCGTCGGCCGCGTCGTCTTCGCTCCAGCAGCCCCCGTGCCGCTGGTCGCACGCTGGAACATGGCAGCGAACGCACTCGCGTGCTCTGTCTCGTCTCGTGGTGACGTCGCGTCCTTGCGACGGTGCGTGTCGAGCGCCCTGTCGCCGACCCGCCAGACGTTCGAGTCGCCGTCCAGCATGACGAGGTCGTCGGACGTCGGGTGAAAGTGGACGCTCCAGACGCCTGGAGGACCCACATCCACTGGACGCACTGCGAGCGGCACGGGCGAGTGCGGCGCAAACACGAGCACCAAGTACGCGGTCGTATCGGCTTTGGCTTCCGCGTCGGCTTCCGCGTCGGCTTCCGCGTCGCGACTGGTCGGATGGAGCCACACGAGGAAGCGGCCGCTGCGGGCGTCGACGCTCACACCGCTCTCTTCCGGCACGTCGTAGCGCCACCAGAGCTCGAGACGGAGCAGGTGCCACACCTGCACTTGCGCGTGCGTCGCGAGCACCACGAACGGCGAACTCGCGCCCGTGAACGCGACCTGCAGGATCGACGCGCCGTCCGCGGCCGACAGCACGTGGCGGAGCGCGTGCGTGTGCACGTCCCAGAGCGTGAGCAAGTGGCCGTACGCGACTGCGAGCAGCGACCCGTCGGGCGAGAACGCGAGCGCAGTGATCGGCGCGTCTCGGAACCGCACGACCGACTGGCAGAACCACGAGAGCGACTCGGCACTGGGCTTCCAGACCTTGAACTCACCGCTCGCGTCGCCCGTCGCGACAGCTGCAGCGCCAGTGGACGGCGAGAACGCGAGGCTCGTCACTGGCTCGCGACCGTGCGGCGCGTCGACCGCCGTGTTCACAAAGAAGCTGCCGTCTTCCCGACGCTTCCAGAACCGCAGCGACTGCGCGTCCCTAGTCGACGTCCGCGTCCTTGTCGTTGTCGTTGTCGCCTGCGTTGGGTCCATGACGCACTCGCTGTGCAGCGTCACGAGTTCCCGGCCACTCGGACTGAACTGCAGCTGCTCGGCCACGACGTGCGGGATCGTCTCGTCCTCTGTGCGCGTCACGGGGTTGCGTTCCGTGAGCACGACGCTCTGCACCACACGATCCTTGTACGGGTCGTAGAACTGTAGCACGCCAGCACTCGCCCGTCCGTTGAGCGGGATCGCACCCGAGAGCGGGTCGAACACGAGCTGTCGCGACGGCAGCGTCACGGCCGCAGACTCGCCCGAGCGAGCGAGGCCCAGCGCGTGCCACTCTTGTTCCTTCGTCACGTGGTTGTACTGGAAGAGCACGTGGTCCGAGAGCGCGACAGCGTAGCCGCCGCCGTTCGCACGGGTCGCAATGGCCGCCAGTGGCGCCGACCGGCGTGGGAGGTACGACCGCCGGCCCGACTCCATGTGCCACGTTACGAGCACGCACTCGTCGCCACCCGAGAGGACGAACGCGCCGTCGCACGAGTACGCGACGCACGCGACCGCGTGAGCGTGCCAGTGCATCTTCGCAGTCGTCGCCGCCTCGGGGCCGTGGTGCCGGTAGAGCTGCCCAATGACGTCGCCAACCACGAACTCGGGCGCCGTCGGATGCACTGCGACGCACGTCACGTGGCGCACATGCGTGAACTTGTGGGTCACGAAGCTCCGGCCCACGCTGCTGTCGTGGCGGTCGCTCTCGCGCTGCACGCGCACGGCAAAGAGCCGGTCGCCGGCTGCGAGCACTGCAAAGTCGCCGACAAAGCGGCCGTCGCTGCCGTCCACTGGCTCGCAGTAGCTCTGCATACTCGCGGTCGTGAACGCGAGCTTGCTCTGCTCGAGCAGCACGCGACTGCGCCGCTTCTTCTTCATGTTGAACTCGATCAGCAGCCACTTGGCCGCATCGCCCACGACCAGCAAGAGCATCGACGGACGCGCAGCGCTCGAGCCCATCCACAGTACGGGCGCCTTCGCGTCGAACTCTTGGAGCACGTTCTCGTCACTAAAGTCCCACACGAGCACTCTGCCGTCCGCGTACGCTGCGAGCAGCTGCAGCGCATTCAACGGGTGCAGTGCGAGCGCTACCACTGGCGACTGGTGCTCGTTCGTATCGGCGCTCCGCTCGAGAGAGAGCGCCTCGCCGCGGACGCATTCGTGCAGGAGCTGCCCGTTCTTGGCGTTGCGGACAAGCACAACGTGCGCTTCTCGCTCAAAGAGGAACTTGCCGTCCGACGAGTACACGAGCGTCGGCGCAGCGAGGGCAGCGGTGGAGGCGGACGCTGAGCGGCGTGGTGTCAGGAGCTCCGGCGCCATCATCGGCTGCGGCTGAGACGGCTGCGCCATCCGGGCGGTGATGATAGTGAAGGTGGTGGTGGTGGAAACCCCGTTTGCAGATCGAATGGCCACCACTCGAGTGTACCGTCGAAACCGGTACAATTGCAGAGTCCTCAGATGGAACCGACGCCTGAGCGGATTCTGACTATTTCATTAATAATAGATTCTAATCTGCACTGCGAGATAATGCGCAGACATAGAATCTCTTTTCTGTGGAATTCGGACCGAAATCCACGCTGTCAAAACACATTTCGACCACAATGGCGGCCGAGTCTTCGTCGCTCGATGACGAGTTCGCGCGCTTCGAGGCGGAGTTGCGCTCTCTCGAGCAGCAGCAAGAGCCGGCAGCAGATGCCGCCTCCATAGAGGCGACAGACGCGTCGAAGAAGCGACCGAGAGACACCGACACCGACGACGACGCGAGTCTGGACGCCCCGACTCACAAGAAAGCAGCAGTGTTCACAGCGGCACCAAAAGTGTACATGGCGCCGCCGCGCCCTGCGCCCGTGAAGAAAGCGCTTGAAGCAGGCACATATGCTCCAGCTGACGATCCTGCTCCCATCGCCACCGCAACGCACGCAATGGCAGCGCCACCAGCGAATGCCGCGCCATTCCGACCAGGCGTTGCGAACACAGTCGAGGAAGTGGCGGCACGACGCGGAGCGCTCACTGCTGGTGCGCTCAGCGGCTTCCCACCCGGCACGACCGGCGCGTACGCAGCGACCACGCATACTACGGCCCCGCCCCGTCTGCAGCCGCTGCCGATTGCGCTCCCACGCTTCGACATGGCGACTGGCCAGTACATCTCGGCCGAGGAGCAGCAGATGGTGAACCAGCAGCAGAGCGTGTACGAGTACGACCCGAACAAGCCGCTGACGACAGCGAGTGCGACTGGACACACGGACGCAGCAGGAACCACGACTGGGACCTCCTCCAGCGCCACTGTCGCTACCACAAAGCCAAAGCGGATGCTGCGGGTCGCTGGCGGCGAGCTCTGGGAAGACCCGACGCTGGCCGACTGGCCGACGAACGACTTTCGGCTCTTTTGCGGCGACTTGGGCAACGAAGTGAGCGACGAAGTGCTGGCGCACAGCTTCAGCCGGTTCGCGTCGTTCCAACGCGCGCGGGTCGTGCGAGACAAACACTCGCACAAGTCGCGCGGCTACGGCTTTGTGAGCTTTGCGGACCCGTTCGACTGCGCGAAAGCGCTGCGGGAAATGAACGGCAAGTACATTGGGAACCGACCAGTAAAGCTCACGAAGAGCAAGTGGCAGGACCGGAGCTTGGACGTGGCGAAGAAGAAGAACAAGAAGAAGAACCGCCACTTGTTTACGTAAGCGCGTGAGCACCACGTGGCGAAATAGAGTCGGACGGTCGGAGGCGTCAGATACCGGTATAGGAATTCAAGAATGCAACGTGGAGGGGGGAATTGTCGATAGTGAGACGGGTGAACCTACTGGAGCGCCAACGCGATGTCTTCTTCGCTCACTGCGATCTCTTCTCGCACCGCGAGTCGGTGTGCTCGGACTTGCTCCATCTTGTCCTGGATGCCGCGGATCTTGGCGCTGTTGACGTCGATACTGTCTTCAAGGCGCACGAGGAGCTCTGGGAGCGTGTGCGCGACCATCTCCTGGGTCTGTCGCCAGCGCGCGCGTTCTGGCTCGGTCCGAAGGACGTCGGTTACGCCCGCGAGCTCCAACGCAGCTTCGCGGCGCTGGGTCTCATGCAGCAGCCCCTCGTACGTCGTGAGCTTGGCGACGATCTGCTCGTGCTCGAGCGAGCACCGCTTCCGCGTGTAGTCGAAGAGCTCGTATGCAGACGCGAGCTCCGCTTCGGTCATCGCGAGCTCTTCGAGCTTGCGCAGCAGTCGGTCTCGCTGCACGCGCGTGCTCGCAAGAACCGCTTGCTTGGTTTTCAAGCGCTGCGCTCGGGAGGCTCCGGTGTGCAACGGCTCGCGGAGGTCGGCGAGCCGCCGAGCAGCTGCAGCGTTCGTGCTGCTGCCGTTGTCGTCATCCGCGTCGAGGGGGACGACGTGGTAGCTCTTGACGGGTTGTCGGTCGTCCGAATCGAGCGCCACTGGCGCGGAGATCATCTCGCTGTGCGGCGACGCGACCGGCCAGGTCTCTGGCACAGAGGGAGGGAGACAGTGAAGGAAGGAGTGAAGTGAGCCAGAAGAGATGGCTCCAGTTTTAGTAAGCAGATGGCTACACTGGTCAATGGCTATCCACAGTACGAATTTGTAACGAGAGCGATAATAACGTCGGTGAATGTATGGAATTAGATTTGCAAAAACGCACTCATTTGAATTTTCTGTGTAATTTGACTCATTTATGAGGTGACCAAGCAGCCTCGCGTTTACTAGGTTACTTCACTAGGTCTTGTCTGAGTGGGGAGAGCGACCATAGTGAGTGTCAGTGAGTGCGCGGTGGTTGGGAAGCAACGAGCGCAGCATTTTGAATTTCGTCAGCCTCCACCAACAAGGAGAGCGGCAACCTCGTCACTGTACTTCCTCACTCTCATTCTCTCACTCGTCAACGATGGACGACATGGAGTACGACGACGCTGGGGGACACCACGACATGGAGGACGAGGAGGTGCCCGAGGAGGAGGAGGAGGTCGAGGAGGAGCTCTACGACAACGGCGACGACGCTGGCGCCGAGAACAACAAGGTGCACATCCTTGACGAGTCGCACAAACAGCCGAACGCGAATCGCATCACCACGCGGTACATGACCAAGTACGAGCGCGCGCGGGTGCTCGGCACGCGCGCACTGCAGATCAGGTGCGTGAATGTGAGAGCGACGGTGGCTCTTACAATCGAGATGGTGGGTCCTCTGACTGGAACCTTTGGTCGCTTTCTCTTGTTGTAATTTGCAGCATGAACGCGCCAGTGATGGTGGACATTGAAGGCGAGACGGACCCGCTCAAGATCGCAATGAAGGAGCTGCGCGAGCGCAAGATCCCCATCATCATTCGCCGCTACTTGCCGGACAATTCGTTCGAGGACTGGTCGATCGACGAGCTGATCATCGAGTAGTGTAGGGCGAGTGCGCGGTACAATAGAACGAGAGTCGCCCCTTTCTTCTTCCTCCGCCTCGTGTATGCCTTCCAAGCGACTATGCGACTCGGCAAGTCCGTCAACGCATGAACTGAATGAATGAATACATCACATGGATGGGTACAGGTATGCATGCTCGCGCCATCACAAAGGTGGGTGGCTCTGCGAACTGTACCTATGTGCATGCAGTGGGTGGATGTTGCTAGCGATGACGTCATCTCGGAAGTGGCGTGACCCTTCCCCCCACTTCCGCATTCGCTAGTCGCCGCCCTCATTCCACCACTTACTGTTAGTGCACCGTCGTCTGCGACTCGCACGACGTGCCGTAATAGCCAGGGAAGCACTCGCAGTCGCCCGTGTCGTAGTTGCACTTGCCGCGGCCGCCGCAGTCGCGGCCTTCAGTGGCGCCGTATGAGAGCAGCACGTCGCTTCCGCTCGGGCACTCTTTGAGCGAGCAGTCGGGGCCGCGGTACCCCTGGTCGCAGTAGCAGCCCATGTGCTTCACTTGGTCCCACGCGTCGTACAGCCCCGGGTTCGGCGCCGGCGCGTCCCGAATGATCGACGCGAGCGTCATACACACGCCGCGGTTGTTGCAGTTGTTCGGGCACACTGTGCGCTCGCACGCTTTGCCTTCGTAGCCAGGGAAGCACTCGCAGTGGCCCGTGCCGTAGTCGCAGTTGCCCTTGTTCGAGCACTCGGCACGCGGGTGGCCGCCGTTCTTCACGGTCGGCGTCGCGACCCACGCATCGCCGAACGGACACGTGCGCAGCGAGCAGTCGGCGCCTTTGTACGCTGGGTAGTAGTGGTCCGTGAGCTCGTCTTGGCGCAAGTAGCACGTGCACTTGTCGTTCTTGCCGCACGTGCCCTGCGCATTGCAGCCGTTCGGACAGTACGCGTCCGCTGTTGGCGCGAAGAGCAGGCTCGCGAGTCCCAGGACCGCAGCGCTGAACAGCGCGAGCTTGGGTACTCCGAGCATGTCGAAATTCTTGGTCAAGCTGCTGTTGGTTGTCGTGTGTGGGCGTGTGGTTTCGGAAGCGGCGACAACTTCCCGAATGAGTGAGCCTCTCCAGCAGGCGCCTGGCCTGCGCACGAGCCGTCACCAGCCTGTTGCAGCTGCCAGCAGCAGCAGGCGCGCCGTCACGAAACCTCCGCCGCCGCCTGGTGACTACTCGTTGGCCATCTTGGCAGTGGACAGTCCAATACAATGGAAACACTCAACGTGATAAAACCGAGGGAGCGCGTTTGATTTCAATAGATCACTCGTCTGTCCATCTCTCACCTCACGCTGCGGGCTCGGTCTTCTGACGCTTCGCCGCTCGCCGCTCCGCGCTGAACGCGATGTGCTCTGGGAGCTGAAAGGAGAGGCACATCATGACTTTCTTGGGCGACACGTCGCGCACCTGGTGGAACGTCGTCGTGTCAGCGTCGAGGGGGCCACCCAGCACGGCTTCCGCGCGTGCGCGCACGTCGGCCTCCGGATCGTCTGCGCTCGAGAAGCAGTAGACGTGTACGAACGGCAACGCGCCTTCCCAGCGGTCGAACCGCCCGACAAACACGTCGAGGAACTCGAGCGCAATCGCTGGGAGGTTCATGAGCACGTGCGTAAACTGCCGCTCAGCGGCAAGCAGCTGCGCAACAAACGCGCGGCCGTCGAGATTGAACGCTTCCACGCGGTGTTCGACTTTGTTGCGCTTCACGTTCTCGCACAAGTAGTGGAAACTCCGTGGGTTGAGGTCGTTCGCGAGCACTATGTGGCCACGGAGAGCGAGCGGGATCGCGAACGGCCCAATGCCACACATGACGTCACAGATGACGGCATCGGGAGCGAACGAGCGCACGACGCGCAAGTGCTCTTGCTGCAGCCGCGAGTTCCAGTACACTTCAGCGTAGTTGAAGCGGAACGTCGCTTTGCTCTCGTGCACTTCGACCAGCATGTCGTCGTCGCCAGCAATGACTTCCATGGGGAACGTCCGGAACTCGGTCTCGATGGTCTCGGTCTTGTTCACAACAGTGCGCAGCTGCGGGTTCTTGTCGAGCAGCACCTGTCCAATCACGTGCTTGAACGGCAGCTGGTTGTCACGCAGGTTCAAGTGCGCAATGTGGCCCACGGTCTCAAATGACGACGGGATGTCCAGGCCCGGTGGCAGAACCGTCGCGAGCACTTGGTCGACTGGGAAGTACGAGTAGTCGAGGTCGATCGCGTGGTCCACGAACGCGAGCGCTTCTGCTTTCAGAAAGCCCACGAGCTCCGGCGCAAGCGGCTGCAGCGTGTCCTTGTCCACCACGGTCTCGCTCAGCAGCACGAGCTTCGAGCTCGAGTTCTTGAACGGCTCGGGGCACGCAGGGTCTGGCACCACGTTGCGCAGCCGCGGGCGGTTCAGCAAGTGCCCGTGCAGTGCCTTCACGACCTTTCCGATTTTCTTGGCCTCCACGCGCACGCCGACGACCTGCAGCGTCTTCTTGAACAGCGTGCGGTCGAGCAACGCCACGCTCGTGGCCATCGTGTCGTGACGCTTTTGCTGATCCAAAAGTCACAAA
>JAASGD010001166.1:0-12706 GCA_023334115.1 Globisporangium megalacanthum | reverse complement strand
GCTCAGATTTCACCAGTAGAAAGCTCTCATTGTGCTCTATCAGGTGTGAGAACAGCTCGTTTGGAGACACACTTTTGAAAAAGTGAGTCTATTTCCCAAATGTTTTTGGAGCTGTCCCTAACTTTTTGGCGCGCACTGTATCACAATGGTTAGGTAATTATGCTTGTATTATATATTACGGTTGAATTTTACACCATGTCATTGAGTTGATAAGGTGTGGTAGCACGAATGCGGTATAGTTACACTATCCCAGGCAAAATAACGACAAACCAAAAACATTAAAGATTTCATTAGCTTGTGGAGGTATTTTATCTGTAATTGTGTTGCGAAATAAATGATGAAATGTAAGATATAAGGGTTGGGATCCAATCAGACCTCCAGTCGGACAGCTGTAACTATTCTGGATAGAATCCAGAGAATGGTCTTCGCATTTATTCTTTTTCTGGACGCTGAAAGTGAGACTCAGACAATTGTACGGTCTTCGTAAGGTCTTACTGTAAAACACGAGAGGCAGGACTGGTGGACCCCGAGTGGCAGGTTGGCTTGAGACGCATTACTCGCACTAAACTGAATGAATGACACAGGCAGGCGATCAATCACCATGTCGTTTTAATCCATCTTCGTTGCAGGACACCCAAATAGTGTGAAAAGTCCTAAAAGCAACATCTCGTTTATAGTTTTTCAATCCTTCAGCGAAGACGAACATCTGCAGTTGCTGTTGCCGCAGAATACATGGGCAAGATAGTATTCCCCCTTGTCAACCGCATGGTACACGCCTTGCATTGGTCTCTTGGTGCTGACATTGTAATAATACGGGCTATCTAACGTGTGGACTCGATCCGGAAAACGCTTCCCGCCCTGCTCCACCCTTTCAACCACTTGTCACCTACACAATCCAGTCCTCCGGTCGCGTCCTGCGACCTTATCAGTGGCGAGCTTGAACACGTTAAGGGATGCATTGATGTTTCGAGCTAGGCGATTCTGAATTCGCTGTTGGTGCAGCGGAGAACCTGCCTGGTGCTAGTAGCATAAGGTGCCCGCTCGTGATCGCACCGAGAGCAAACTTTACACGTCTAGTACTCGTCCACAGGAAACAGTGTGGCATGCTGTCCAAGTGCGCGACAAATCGCCAGGACGGGAACGTGTAGATGGCTGCGGAGGCCGGTGTGTTCCTTCCAGTCGCCAATGCCGGCACACGTTCTTGTACTCGGGACAGGAATGATTCGTTTTGCTAGTATGTTCATTGCTTTCTTCGCGAATCGTTGTCGAACGATGCGCATCTTTCGGAAGGTAAGTGAGACGGAAAACCAGATCAACTAGTTTAGGTGCAACCAAAGATACCCAGGCCGCTCCCAGTACAATTTGCTGGATGAGATCTTTAATGACGGGAGGGTCGGATGGCGGCCGCGTGCTCTGGGACGCGGATTTCTACTCGCTCGTCCCAGTCAGTGGCATGATGAAAGCGGGCGAGCTGGTGATACTCGGCCCCGGTAATCTTCGTCAATACGCCGTTACCACGTCTTTAAACGTGCGCTTTCGAGCACGTCGTTGCTTGCGAACACGGTACCTGCGCTGTAGACGTCTTCGCGTTCGCTTTATTGCTTGCTTCCTCAATGCAGATGATTCTCTGATTTCGCTCGTTCTCTGCGTGAGCGTCAACGGACTAGGGTCCCACATTGTAACGAAGGAACTGATGCCATGGTCGATGCCAATAATGTGGGTTGGCTTGGCGCCGCTCACGTACTCGTAATGCGCCATCATGTCGACGACTTCGCGAGCTTTGCTAGGTCTAGATGTTAGAACATTGGAGGAGTAGCCATTCGTTGTACAGTAAAACCCAAAGCTCGATTAAATGTATCGCCGCAGCTGTAATCGAACACTTACCGCCATTTTTGCCCTTGCACGCGTTAAAGGCGCTTGGAAGAGGGTGCGCAGCCAAGAGTTCGCCTTGCCGTGATCTCTTTACCCGAACGACAACGAAGACATTAAGTCCTCGAGTCTTGAACAACTCCAAAGAGAGTTCGTACAGCAAGTCGGTCGTTATGGCGATGTGGGATGGGACAAAGCTGCGGGTGAGCGGGAGGATGGTAAACACCTTGCAGTCTCTTTGGCGGGGTGGTGTCGAGGCAAGTCGTGATTCAAAGCAGCATAAGAGCTGGACGAGTAGTCGAGCAAAGTGGTCAAGATGTTGCCGGATTGTTGCAGCTGAGATTGGGAATCTTAGCCAGTTGCGTAGTTGCGCTTCAGTTGCAATGTCAGTGAGCTCAGTCGGCGCGGCATTGGCGTCGAAGGCGCCGCTCTTGCATCGCCACACAAGATCCTTGGTCTGATATCGCGTGAGCTTCATTTCTGTTGACACAAACTGCATCAGCCGAGCAGGAAAGTTAAGTGCGATATGATTCGAAGCTGCAACAACCATTTTGGATGCAAGAATGTCGATTGAGTGTGAAGCATGAACAAATCTGGGGGGGGTCGTACACACAATCAAAGCTCGCTCGTCGCCGTCTGAACTCCTCGACTGTGAGACGCAGTTCCTCGTCCATGCGGTAAAAGCGTTGACGCAGACGGGGCGGTGTGCCGGCTCGTTGTCCTTTGAGGACGGAAGGAGTATGTCATGCACCGCGGCACAACAGCGACGAACGAATGTGCTTGAGAGGTGGATTGCTTCCCCGCGCTCAAGTTGCTGGAGCACGTGCACGTTGCTGAGGAGAGAAGCCTGGATTCGGACTTGATGTAGCACGCGGACACGTGCCTCAAGCGCGGCGGCAATCGTCTGGTTCTTGCACGCAGTCCGTCGCATCGACACAGTACTGTTTCGCGTAGCGGGACTACCTCACTTGTACGCTTAGTCTCCACCGTGAGGTCCAGACGATAGGGTGCGAGGACGGAGGTGTCTTTATCTTTCGGCAGCGCCGCTGCGCATGTCTGCGAGAGTGTGCTGTAGCTCTGCCGGTGGTGTGTGTTGGTTTGGGCTTTTGTTGACCAGGCGGCATATTCGAAAATGAGGAGAAATTTTGTGCGAGAGCGCAAAGGGGCTGTTTGTGTGGAGCTCCTGCTCGAAAGCGATAGTTGAGAAAACACAAAAATGCGGGGTGATTATGGAGATGAAGATCGAATGCACACGCATCGGCTACAGAAGAACGTGGAAGGTGTTCACATAGAAGTTGTGGTTGGCCAGAAGTACGTGGAAGTAGCTGCAAAATGCAAGGTGTACGAGATAAACCATGTGGATACCCCTCTCTCCCGGCTTTTAGAAGTTCAACGACATTACAGAAGATGGCGTGGGTCGACGACGTGGATATAGATGTGGAAGCATTGACGGTGGCGGCGAAGTTGCTCGTGGTGTTCGTGTAGCTGGGCGACTCCTGCGAAGCTCGGTCCAGAACACGCTGCATGACCTCGGGAGGCTCTGCGGGTGCATGCGAGAACGCGCCGTTAAATGCCAACTCTGATACCTCAGCAAAAGCTTCCTCCAGTATATGGGGTTGCGTGTTGTGTGGCTCGTGACTCATGAGTGGTAAGTAGCAATAATTCTCAATAGTCAAGAGCAATTTCGATGCCCGATTGTCAAATTTCTAGAGGTTCATAACAATGAAAGGTATCGAAAGATAGAGTGTCTATTCAGCGGGACAACGCATTGTTGGCGGACCAATTCGGAGTCGCTTAACACCAGAAACGAGCTCGTAAATGTCCTCTGCGGGAATGTCTGTATGACGCCTGCAGTTTGCCACGGTAGTATTGCTGACGGACACCCATGCATTTGTGCCCAACGCATAGGGTCTAGCACGCTCATTTTGAACAGACCATCGACGTCACCATCGCCGGTCTGCTCAACCCCGTCTTTTTCACTATCTAAAATAGCATCGAGCCTGTCGACTAATGTGTCGTTGCAAAGCTTGAGCAAGCGAGTCTTAAATGCTTGGGTGGTCCCTGCGTCTTGAGGTTGTGGGTGCGCAGTGGTGATTGGTAGGAGGAAATGCACCTTGGTGTTGGTCGTTTCTCCGTGTGCTCCATGCGGAGATGCACTATCAAGAAGCAGCAAAACATGCCGGCCCCTCCTCACTAATGCCTGCGTCGAAACGCTCAAGCCATGCTCGAAAAAGCGTGGCTGTCATCCAGCGTTTTGCAGCGTTGTTGTAGTCCACGCCAAGCGACTCTGCGGTACAGTCGCCAAAGCAGCACGGTTGCCGCGCCGTTCCAATAAACAAGAGCGGGAGTTTGCATGACCCATTAGCGTTTGACAGTCAGCCGCTTCTTATTGTTCTTGCGTCCTGCCGTCTTGCTCTAGGTGATAGTGGTGGTGGGGGTCATGCAGGAGAACAAAGCAGACTCGTCGAAGTTGAACATGTCTCTCGGACTCTATTCGCTTCTCACTGGCTGCAGATCTAACCTGCCTTCGTCGACGTCTGGCTGGCTCGCTTAAGCCGCTTCGCTGTAGACCTTACGCACGCTAAGCCGATTGCTCCGCAGCTGTTTCTGCACCCAGCCGATCGAAAAGCCGTTTCGTTCGAGCTTGATGTTTGTGGCGTAGTTTTGGCCGCGGATAACGGCAGCGCGTATCTTGTTGGCCTTTGACAAAATAGTGGAGTACGTGACGATAGACAGCTTCAGCCGTTCACACAGCTCCACCCACCGCACGAGTGCACGCTCGAGCTTGGTACAGCCCACTGGCTGGGCGGCTTTGGAGTGGGGGCGAAGGAGTGTGGTTTCGGCGGCGTTTGGGGCTTTGAGGAGCGTGGAAATGGTCGCGGCGGATAAGGGGTTTTGCAGGTTGTACGTGATGGGGGCATACGTAATCAGCGCGCTCAGGGACAGGTCCTGGTGTGTCGCTTTATGCTCGCGCAGATGTAGCTTCTGAAGAGCGGTGAGGCGAGTGCGGGTCGAGCGCCCAGACGTCATGCTTATGAGCGAATTAGTTTGAATGGAGCGCACGCGTTTGCTCTTATATTGTATTTCCGCTCCCTGTAAATTTGGGTTTGTTTTGAGCACTTTAGAGGGGATTAATATTGATGCAGGATTGACAATCTGGAATATTTACGGTTGTATTGGTACTGCCGGAGACTTCAATAGAGATTTCGAACGACCGTTTCCCATTTCCATTGAGTTACGGTATGGGAGGGGGAGAACCGACCAGCCGTCGATTTTGAGAATCTCAATTCCCACACCAGCACACTTGTGAACAAGTGCTTTCACCTCCTTGACATCTCGAATTGCAGTGTGCAGCCGCTGCGGATCGCCAGTCTGCAAACTGCTGTCAAGGCTACAAGCGCAGCTGTGCGCTCCTGCTACCATGCTCTCCGGCTACCGGACGACACGTTCTGCTGATGTGTCGAGAGGGATGAGAGTTGCATTCCGCTCCAGCGTGCGGACGAGTGCTGTCGTGTCGGCTGCCACTGCTGACCGTGTTGTGCTGTTGTCATGTGCGGCTGCAGCCAGGTGTGAAGTGCTGCTGTGCGCTGGTGGTTGAGGAGGACGAGTGTTGCTGTGTGCTGCTACTTCCGGGCAGTGAGTGCTGTTGGTAAGTACTGTTTGGTGCTGCTATGAGACGACCCGTGCTGCTATGCGCTCCTGTATCCTTGCGCTACTATCACTGACGGGATCGGGTTGCTACCGTGTGCTGCTGCTTGCAGGCGTCGAGCTGTCGTGTGCTGCTTCATGTCGGACGAAGAGAGCTGCCGTGTGGTGTGGCCGTGGGAATATGAGCGCTAGTGGGAGCGGATGCTGCCGGACGACAAGATCTGCCGCGCGCATCTGCTGGTGTGTGCTGGTGCGGAGACGCCAAGAGCAGTTCGGTGGTTCGTCTGTCGCGCGCTGCTGATACTGCCCATTCTCCAAGCGGTAGTATTCTACTTGATAAGGTTGGTAAACAAGATCTTTTCAGCGGTACTATCCTTGACCAGCGGGATTTGCACCTCACTCATATGACTGTGCTACACAGAATTCAATTTAAACGAAGCGAGCAAATGACATGCTTCTGTTATGGCTCTATTAGCGCTAAAAGAGGAGTGTGTTGAAGCGTGTGCTCCTCGCGTCGTATTTTAAGCGCCCACTCATCCCATTCGGCTGGTTCGAGCAGACTGCAACTACCGACACTGGTGCTACGGCTGACTGAAAAAAAGTGACCAGCGGCCAGGCAGTTTGGAAATTCGGTTTTATTACATTTTGTAGGATTAGGGTGCACCACATTGTGATCAGATCAGGAGATTAATAGTTTTGATAGGCCTCCCCTATTAGGTTGGGGGAGTTTTTTAGGGTCAGCCTCAAGGCCAGCCCAACACTACAGTTCCCTTTTCGCTTCCAAGACCGCAAGACCACCCTCTCTCTCTTCGCTTCTCCAGGCCCCGCAACGGCCCAAGACCAGCATCTTAGGTGCTGTGTGCGTGTTTTGTAGCTTGCTCAGCAGTGTGTTCCTAGGGTGCCAGTTTGGGTGTGCACGAGTGTGACTGAGTGCGATAAGGGGCTGCTAAGCCTGAATATATTGGTACCCTGGTAACGCCAGGCCGGTAATTCGTGTTCCCATATACGTACGTTTGTTTACATCCCCAGGGGCATGTGCACGGAGTTCCATATTGAAAGGAGTGAAAGGAGTGATAGGAAAAGGAAGGAGGGGTGTACTGAGGTGCTGATACCCAAGAACATTCCTTTGAGTGTTAGGCGTGCGAGGCGTCGACGGGTGTGTCCTTCCGTACTGTAGCGAGTGAGATCTGCCCGTGCACAAGTTGCCTAGTCGATCAAGGGTCCGTTTGTTCCCAGTGACAGGTGTCGACCAAGAGTCTGTCGGAGGCAGGGACCCTTCGGCATCGACGAGAACGAAGCCCCGACCGGGTCCCAGGACCCACCCGACTTTGTGTGTGCATGCGTGTGTGTGTTCCCACCCCCAAGGTCTCCGTGAGCGAGCGGAAACCAAAGAACTAATTGGTGGCGTGGTGAACGGTAGGCTTTGCCGTCCAAGTAACCCCCAGCTGCAAAGGACCCAAGGAACACAAGTGGGGTACTGACCAACGAGTGGAAGAGTCTACACCATGACAATCTCCCCACTCCCTAAGGACATCACGTCCGCCAGATTTGGTGACACACTTTATCACATGACTTTCGGTTCGACAAACGCGGTGTCGAGTTGCTCGTCGTATTGCTGCAGCTCCCGCACGTGATCGTGACAGAGGCTGGCGACCGGATCACCAACACGGAGGCGCTCTGCGGCGTTCTCAATCGGCTTGTATAGCCGACCCACTACATCACACAGACAAAAACGTTCGGCAGGAGTACAGCCGCACTTTGTTGAGAGTACCTGTGCGTCGTCCAAGAGCTCCACAGCCGTTTACACGACCGACTGTTCTTCTCCCTCGCCCGTTAGCAGAAGCAGAATGGCTGCGTACTGCGAGGCGATAGAGAGGCAGGGAGAAGTGACTAAGGGCGTGTTCGGGTTTCTTAACGGCACTAAGGTCGCGACGTGCAGAATCAGTGGCCGAGCGAACCTGTAAAAGCAGATGTACAGCGGTCACAAACGCAAGCACTGTCCGGACTTTCAGGTGGTCACCATTCCCGACGGCCTTTGCACACCCTTTTGGGGTCCAGTCGTGTGAAAAGCCCACGGCAAACCTCTCCTGCGGCAAAGCGAGCTTCGTGAGTACCTCGAGGCGCACGCAGAGGTGTTCGACAATCGATTTATCTACGGCGGACCAGCCTATGGAGTCTCGAAGCACATCATCTCGTCTTTCAATGGCACAAACCTCGCAGAACAAGAGCTCCCTCTCAACCGGCGGGTGAGTTCAGTGAGAGAAGTGGTGGAGTGGTCGTTTGGCCGAACGTAGACGCTTTGGGCCGGCATAGATTTTGCACAGCAGCACAAGTTCATGCTCTCCCCGGTTGGCACGACCGGGAAGGTCGCCATGCTGCTCACAAACTACCACTGCTGCTACCGCGGGAACCAAATCAGCATGTACTTTGAGCTCGAACCTCCGCATCGAGAGGAGCATCTCGCTTGCAAGCATAGGCCAAATTACTGAGAATCTCTCAGTCTCTCTTCGCCACAAGCGCTTGCAGCAGGGCCATACTCTTTTCCATCTCCATTCTTACAAGCTGAAGGCGCTCCTCACGATCAGCCTCTCGCTCGCGCCTCTGGTGCTCCCTCTCGTGGTCTCAATCGTCGAGTTGCAGATGAAATTGGAGCTTGCGCGTTTCGTACTCCTCCCGAGCCATTATGATCTCCTGTCGTCGAAGGTCGAGCTTGTCGCGCTTGAACGCAATCTCTTTGTCGGTATCCGCGGACATGAGCGCTAGCGTGTTACTGAGCTTCCCGCGCTTCTCCTTCGCCTCGAGCCTTTTGTCGCGGCTCGTTCTCTTGCCGAGCGACAACATGGCGGCATCACGAGCTTGAGCGCCGTTCGATTCATCCTCCTCTCGCTTCTTCCTCTCTCCCTCTGCTTGGACTGCTCGTTTTTGGTTGTTGCTGTCTACTTGCTCTAAACGCTCATCTAGAAGCTGGTGCCTCTCGGAGGACTCCTCAGCAACGCCAGACATGCGCGCCGAGTCGCTGATGAACTATCAATCTTTGTCGAGGAGCGATAGAAACCGATTCTGTGCCTTCTTCACCTCGAAAGCGGGACGAGCAAACTCCTCGCTCTCGCCTACTTTAGCAGCCATGGCCTCACAAGCCTCACTCACTGCACCACGTCTGCGTAGAAATGGTGTGTCTGCGCAAACCAGCCTCAGTAGGAACAAGTCCTCCTCTTCCTACCAGATCCGGCGCTTGCCTGCCGTCTCCTTGACGTTGGGATCCATTGCGTGCCGGAAGGAGGAGCATATTGCTGTGTAAGTTGTGCATGTGCGGGAGTGGCAAAACTGCCACACATTTGGCAAATGCTGCGGTAAAACTCCCAGTCTCGTATCACATTTCAAGGGTAACGCCATGTCTTGTTTATTGTGTGGGCTGGGAATGGGAAATGGCAGTGCAAAATCTCTCTAATGTCTAATTCAGTTAGATTGAGACTGGTTTGTTTGAGTAACAATATATTTTTAGCCATTAGAGTTTTGTTCGACATCTGCAGTAAGCTGGATATTGGATGACGCCACTTTACTAACAGGGTCTACCGATTTGTATACGGTATTATAGGGTTGTATTGGACCACTGAGGTTCCGTTAAATTTCGGCATTTTACTGTGCGAGCGTAATTTTTGCTAACCGGTGTCATGCATTTAGTTAGTAAAGTTACCGGGAGGGGATTCTGCCAGTATCTGCCGTCCAATCGTCACAGTTTCCGGCTCGTTTTCCATCAGCTTTTGGTAAAAGAAAATGCAATTTGGTGCTTAAAAAGGGATAAATCATAGGTAAAGGAGAACTGCACTGCGTGCGGGGAAGGAAACAATAACGCGTTGCAGCGCTTCGCCTACGGATCGCTCGCCTGTTGAGGTCGATGCACTCTGCTTCGCTACGTGCATCTCCACGCTGGGACAGGTGTCTCACGAGGCGAGTGCATGTGCAGTTGGCGCTATCGTAGTGTTTTCACAGCTGAAAAAATCGTGTTTTGAATGTGTTTAGGGTTAAAATGCAGCTCTTCGTTTTACAGTGGTAGCCCCAGACATTGGCAGGAACCAGGACGAAAGTTACCATCCCTAACTTTATACTGTAGTTGCGGTAATCCGGAAAACACTACAGTAGTCTCGGCGGCTTTGGTGAGCTGCTTATGCGCTTTGGCGCCATTATGCGTCAACACGCAGTCGACGACGTCGACTTCCGTCTCAAGATCAGTCGTAAGCTGCGCGTGAAGCTTTAGCGTCTCAAGACCAACACACTTGAGCTCGAGTCTGTGGTCAGCAGGGCTTGGTAAAATTGTATTGCATATTGATTGCAGGTCCTCCGACCATTGGATTCACTTATTGTGACAATATGTAACGGGGTCACCGTACAAATCCGAGTATATACGGCCCTCGTTTTAATTAGGGCCGTCCCTATTTGGACTCCTCTTGGATTTCCTCCCGTATTTAGTCGGAAACCTCCCATTGGTCGAAGGAATGGTCCTTTTAGCCAATCAGGAGGCTCCCTCTAATGGGTGGCTCTGAGTAGCCTTAGATTCCCTTGATTTCATCACTATTTTAAAAACCAAAACATAATAAAAGATCAGAGTTGAAAATACCCGCTTCAGCACCGACTCGGTTGTCTGTGCTCCCGCTTCCTCATGCGCACGTGTACGCTAAGCCACAGAGTCTCGCCCCGTGACACAATAGCACTCTTTACTGTTGAGTATTTCCGGCATATTGATGAATCTACTCGACACAGTCAGCTTCGACACTCTTGTCTCCGTCGCGGGCTGTGGCTATCGCTCGCGACAAGACCTCCTCACTGATGAGTTCCCAGTTCAAACGCAGGTATAGGAGGTTCTCCAGCGTTTCAAAAATCATGCTCCGACGGAGATACCCCGACATGCACTTTACCCGCGAGAACAGGCGTTCAACTACCACAGAAATGGCAGGAAGCCATGTCAGGTCGACGAAGTCTGATCGTTCGGACTCCTGGTTCCGAGAGCGGTGCAGGATAGCTGCATGCACTTCACTGGCTGTGCGGCGTCGTTTGGCACTTGAGCCAGCTTCAGTTGTTATGTTCTCGAGCGCAGGTGTAATGGTAGAGCTGCCAGTTGACGTTACTAGCGTCGATCCTTCGTTGCGCTGTACTCGCTTCAGCGCACCTCGTTCATGCTCGTGCAGGTCGCTCTCTTTGCCGTTGTGTACATTCACCACAGCAGCTTCAAAGGCGGCGGACTCAATGATCACAACATCGGGGGCTAGCCGACTCTGTAGATTTTGAGAGTCAACCATGATCTCATCAATTATGTCGCGTACAGCGGCAAGGGTCAGGCGTTCGGTTTGCAGCCGTTGGTTGGCAGCTTCCAGCAGCTCCATGCTTCGAGCAGGTGAAGTATGATGCTATGGTCTGCCGGAGTTGGCAAGAAGGTAACGATCGGTCGTCGACGGTGATCGTCACTCGGCAGATGACTTGGTGCTCCCGATCGATGCTTCGATCGCGCTTGATATGGTGATGAAACGGCTGAAGCTGCCTGTAGCGCAGCAGCATGCGGTGTAGGCCGTTCCATCGCAACTCGTGGAGCGGCACTCCGTTTTCGCGGAGAACGGCTGAGCGCTTCACCCTTTGAAGCTTATGCATGAGCGTCGAAACTTTGTCGATGACCACGCGCTTGTCGGCGACAAAATCTTTGACGGCGAGATTGAAGCGGTGCGCCACGCAGCCGACCATAGACACCCCGATGTGTCGAGAGATTGCCTTGTTGGTATCACAGTTATCACACACGATCGCCACCATGTCGGTAAGATCGAGCTTGTACTGATCGAGGACGAGATCAAGGAAGCGAATGTGCTCATCTGCAGTCATGCTCGCCTCGTCAACGAAGGGTGACACGGCGAGAAAACGGCTTCCGCTCTCGGTCACAGCAAATACTCCGAGCGAGTGCTGCCCTGCGTCGGTGAACACGGCAAACACCAACGCGAACTTCTTGTGCTTCGACTCCTCCGCGATCTTCCGCTCCATATGGCCAACGCAAGCCATCATTCCCGCGATGAGAGTTCTCGACCCAATGGGTTCGAACTCCGCCGCTCGACGGAAGGTGTTGTTGTTGACGAGCGCAAATTGGAGGTTCTTCAGGGCCACGAGCTGCATCCACGTGAAAGCCTTCTGGGCATCACGATTGACGAACATTTCCATCGTAACTGGAATGTCTTCGCGGTCACAATGGGTGACGGCGTCTTGGTACTCTGGATGAAGCTGTAGGTGAGAAAGTAGGTTTTGAAACCCACGCGCCTTCGCCTGCTTGACGAATTTCCCGCACGCGTTACAGGCCGCGCCGTCGTTGGCCAGGTCGCGGTACATCGCCGTAACGAGTCCTTTGAGTTGGACTTTGAAGGCTAAGCCGATGTTACTGATGGAGTGCTAATGATAAGGGCTGGTGATTTCGTGACGTTGGAGGAAGTAGACTGCTTTGTCTGACGGAAAATGAAGTCTGAGAGTGAAGTGCGGCTGTGAACGGGATACTATTGCCGTCCATACCGTCTTGACGACTGTACCTCTAGAACAAGTTGTTGATTGGTGCTGGCTAATTCCTTGTCGTTCCAAGTAAGGATCGCGAAGAAGACGTAGAGCATCAGCACCACCAGTATAGTGCTCTTTATGCCACAGTCGAACTCTCCCATTTACACCACCTGTGATGTCTGATGCGGTAAACTTGACCTCTCAAAAGAGGCACAAACATGTTGTAGATTCTACCTTCTCTATTCTAGCACGGTCTTCGGGACTGTAACGCTTTTAGGGAGTTGGAGTTCAGATTGTTGGCTCGGGGATTTCTCCAGAATTTCTGAACTTGAGTTTATTATGGGCACCCTTTTCAGCCTAAGTTGCGCGGTGCTAAACAGTGGTGGGATTTTATACTTAGACGAAACTGCGCACTAAGTATTTATTGGTGACTTTACTGTCGAGTACTATACTTAAGCGAGATAATGCGCTATTTTTCTTTAAAGACAAAGCTCTTTATGTGTGAGGTCAGCTCTTTTAGTGTGAATGATTATGATTATCGATACCAGTTGACACGATACCTAACACCACGATACGACTATGCATCTTCCAACTATGCAACTTGATACCAACTATGCAATTTGATACCAACTATGCAACCTGATACCAATTATGCAATTTGATACCAAGT
>JAASGD010001165.1:0-12706 GCA_023334115.1 Globisporangium megalacanthum | reverse complement strand
TTGGCTTGGCTCGTCTCGTTAGATCCAGCCGTCCTCCTCGACGAGGAACTCGAGACGCACGAGCTCGTCGACCTCTTCGAACGAGAAGAGGTCCTCGCCAAAGCCCACGCAGCAGTTCACGACCGCGAGCAGCGCGCGCAGGTTCACGCCTTTCGGCACTGCGAGGTCGCTGTCGTCCTCGTCCTCGTCCTCGTCCTCGTCTTCGGGGCCGTCAACCGCGGTCGCTTTCCGTCGCCGCGGGCCGTCACTATCACTATCACACTCGGTCGTTGCGGCCGAGCTCGAGCGGCTGTCTTTCTTTCGTGTCTGATTGGCTGGCTCGACGTACGTCACATCTTCAAGTGCCCAATCGTGGCGTGCGAGCCGGCGCCACATGCGGATCTCTTCGTTCGAGATGGACACGACGTTCCCGTGCTTCGTGCGCGTGCCGTGGAGAAACGCCATGGAGCGCTCTAGGAACTCTTGGACCTTGGTCGCAGTGCGCCGTTGGTCGTGCGCAGCAAAGCGACAGACGCGCACGAGCACGTCGTCGTAGCTCTCGAGTGCCACGTACCCGCCCGGCCCCGCACAGTACCCAATCGTCTGGCTAAAGTAAATGTGCTTGTCGCCAAACACGTTCGCGTTCGGCAGCGGACTCGGCGGGCGGTTGTAGTTCGACTGCCCAAGCTTCTCGGCTTGCTGTTTCGCGGTCGAGCTCCGCGAGAAACTGTTCCGGTCTTTCTGCATGTCGAGATCGACGCTCCCACGACCGCCATAGAGCCGGGCTTGGATCGGCAGCTTGCGCCAGATTTTCGAGATCAAGTGCGTCGGGTTTTGTTCCATAAAGTCGACGCTCACCGACCGACGTGCGGGGCCACGCGGTCGGCGCGTGTCTTCGTAATCATCGTCGCTGTCCGAGTCCCACGTGTTCGTCGCTGCGAGCGGCTGTTTCACAATCATCGCCACGTCGTCGACTGCCGTCGCGGACGGCGCTTTATGACGCGAGAACGAAAACGACGACGTGCGCCGCTTCTTCTCTTCCTTCGCAGCTGGTTTCGACGCCAGTGCCGTGTGGCTGCTGCTGCTCGCACGGACACGGTTCTTGTCGACAGGCTCGGGCTTCAACCGACTCGTCGTCGTAGAGCCAGTTGCACTGTTGTTGTTGACGCAAACATTCTCAACGTCCGCCTTCTTACTGGTGGTGGTGCTGCCAACACTGTTGACACTGGCACTCGCGTGCCCCCGCATGCTGTTGTAACTCGAGCGACTCGAGCGCGCATTTAACTGGCTCTTGGTCGGGAGCTCCGGGACGTAGCTCTCGCTGCGCGCAGTCCGCGTCACGACCTCGGCTTGTCCTTGTGCGTGCGACTGCGACCGGAGCGACGGTGGCTGGTGGGTACTCGCGGTCGCGGACGTCGCTCGGCCAAGCGACGGGGGGCCCGATACGCCCGCAAAGTGGACCGGGTTTGACGTCGAGCGCGCCAGCGCCATCGGCGTTGTCGTTGTCGACGCGCCCATACTCTCGCCCTGTGACGTGTACGCGTAGTGCTCGAACGGACCAGCGTGTCCTTGAGCCGGTGGCGGTGGCGTCGCGTCCTTCTTCTTGGACGCCGAGAGCGACGAGCGGCGCTCTTTCCAGCCTGAGAACGAGAACGACGTGCGTCGCTCCTTCTTCTTTGACGACGTGTCACTGCCGACTGCGGACGCGTCTCCGTCCCGCGCCATCGCGAGCGCTTCAGCCGAGAAGTCGGTCGTCGAGCTCGAGCGGCTGAGCGAGAACGAGCCGCTGCGACGCGAGCCCGGGAAAATCTTCTTGATGCCGGACACGAGGTCCTTCGCCTGCTGTGCCATTTCGTCCTTCATGTCTGCTGCGCAGTTGAGTTGGTGGGTGTCGAGTGGGTGGTCCCGTCACGTCGTTCCCTTACCTCACACAGTGCGTGTTGTCCGATTCCGGTCGCTCCGGACCTGCTGAGTACTGTGAAGCGGCTGGCGGACCGACGGGGTACCTGCGTATTACTGCGGGTGGGCGTGAATGGGGGCGCTGGAGCTGCTGCTGGCGCACACGTGTGCTGCCGACCTGACGAGCTTTTCTTTCTCCCTTGTCTTCTTGGACTGAGTCAGTCCAGTCCAGCGGGTCCGCACGGTGGCTTTCACGCTTGATTAATTTTGAGCAGATGGCCCGCGTGCTGGTTTGTGAGTGAAACCAAGTGGTTTCACTTATTTCAGGTGGCAGTATATTCAAACAGGTAACAACCTGCAGAGGGATTGCAGAAGATAGACACGAAGAGGCACCCCCAGCTGCGTGGTTGGTAATGCGCGCGTCTTGGTGATGGCCACCGGCTGGGAAGCGCGTTTGAGAGAGGAAGGTGGCGGGCAGCCAGTCACTCGCTTTCAGGGTCGACATGCTCCGCCACTTGAGTGAGTTAGCTCTTGACCACGCGCAGTTTCTTTGGTGACCGCCCTCCTAATTGACATGGTCACCTCAGTGTGCTTGGACTGACTATCTGAAGCGGTCTCCTCTGAACTCTTCTTGAGCTCTTCGCTCCAGATCTTTTGCGTTGATAGATGGATGGATGTGCCAACCAAATTGCTGGTTTCGGAGCTTCGGAGGCGCACCGCGTGTGTTTCTTGCGTAACTTACGCGCGTACAAATGACGAGCTGTCATGGACAGTTCGGTCGAGAAAGCCATCGAGGAGCTCGGGGGTTGTCGATTCCGAATCGACGACAATATTCGGTGGTGCTACCGTGGTGGCGGTCGAAGCTGAAGCACGGACGGCTCGAGGCAGGTCGGTAGAGCACAGCACCCCTCACTCTCAGCTACACAACTTCTGTAGCATACTCTTTGTGAGTCTGCTGCAGTCGCATTGGAACACGGCACGAATGAGAGGATCTCTGGAGCGTGAGAGCGTTCTCGGCCTCTCGGCAGACTCGCGCTCTCTGTCCAGCATGCAGTAACTCAGTGCTTTTTGGCACCCGCTTCGAGTGACGTGAGCCCGCACAGTCGACCTGGAGGCGCGAGTAACGACACCAATTCTGTCGAGACGGCGGCGCGAACGCGAACGCGTTGGATTGTCCAAGTTGCTGACGTCACGCCATGGCCAGGATCGAGCCACCCAAGAAGCGATTCAAATCTGTCACTGACTCCTTCTGATTTAGATACATTTTCAAAATTAACAAATCTGATGATGGTGTCGAGGCCCCCTCGGTTATTGCGCTACCAGCAGCTCAGCCCCTTTCCAAGTCTGCTTTACTGATGGCCACGCCATCGTCGCGCTGGCCGGCGGCGCCATACCTGGCGGGTCCAGCGCTTTTCAGCGGCCGAGTCCCAGTGTCTGCACCGCCGCCGCCGCTGTTATTGCCACACGCTCCGCCACTCACGATTGAACCCACGCGCCACGTCTTTGAGCCGCTACGACAAGAGTCGCCCGTGCCGCGCCGAGCATTCGCGGCGCCACACAGCCGTGCGTTCCAGTTCCTGGACAGCGAGCTGTGCGAGTTAGGGGACGCTAGCGACAACTACTTTAGCACGGCGATGGCGCCAACGAACCACCACAACCACCACAGTGGGAGCGCGACTGCGGTCGTGCAGCCAGGGCAAGCGATCGTGCCGACACCGCTCCGGAGCAGTCGTAGTGAGCAGCTCCCGTCCGTACAGGCCCAGATCCCGCGGCTTGCACCGCCCGCATTCCGCTTGCTGTTCGCGGAGAGCTACCGTTCCGAGACGGGCGCTGCGGTGTACAATAGCGGAAGCAGTGGGGGCTTTCGTAGCAGCGGCACGATGATGACGTCAGTCGACACGAGCAGCCGCACGAGTGCGTTCGAGACCAAGGAGCACGTCCCGTTCGTGCCACTGACGATGATGACGTCAACATCGCAGGTCGAGCAGTGGCCAGTACTCGACCCGTTCAACAGCGACCGCACCAGCTTTGGCTACGACCACAGCGAGGACAGCGACAGGACACCCACTGGCGGCCTCGGTCTGAACGACACCACCAGTCGCAGCACGTTCTTTCGTGGCTTAGAAGACCGCGTCATGGCCCATGGCGGTCACGTGGGCTCCACCAACAGCCTCAGTATGGCGAGCAGTGGCGTCCGACAGCTCTATCCTACCGGAATGTCCCACAACGACACGAACGCGAATCAGTTTGCAGCCGCAACGTGGACACGGCCGCAGCACTTTGCGCCAGCGGCGTCCGCGATTCACCCGAGTCTCCGTGCGACCACAAGCCAACCACACCCTCCGGACTTTAGCGTCTTCCGCGACCTGCAGCTGCCGCAGGCGGCCACACGGGACTGGCGGATACAGGACACGATGCAGGAGCCACTGGTCGAGCGCTTGTCGCCTGTCGTGTCGCCGATCCGGAGCCACGGGACCAGCGCTGTGTCGAGTCCTCCGCTCTGGCGTCCTCCACCTCTTGCGCCCCCAGTAAATAACCGTCCGACGATGAGCGTTGAAGAGCAGAACGAGGAGCTGACGCGCGCTGCCCACACGCTCATCAGCGACGACTTTCTGCGTGGACTGAGCGACGTCCACGTCTTTCGCCGTGGGCCTCCGACAGCCGAGGCTCAGCTCACGCAGTGGCAGCTCCAACAACAGCAACAGCAGCAGCTCCAACAACAACTCCACCACCAGCTCCAGCGACAAGAACAAGAACATCAACAACAGCTTCAACCACTCCAACAGAGCTACGGGAAGCTCGACCGGATGTCTAACGGACACATGCTGTCCGCCCGAGCCAATCGCGTTGGAGGCAGCGCACTGTCCCACGCGGTGGAACTCGAGACGCGCGTTGGCGTTAAACGGAAGCCGCCAGTGAAGCGGAAGCGACCGACCGACACGAACGTGAACGCGGGCGGCCAGCGGCCAGCGCAGATGCCCGTGCCCACGTATTCGACGACAGCTTTCGCTACAACCGCAGCGACCGCCCCACCGACAGCAGCCACAGCCCGCGTCCCAATGCTGTCAACGAGCGGCACAGGGAACGATGTCGCACGACTGCTCGCGCCATACCGACCGCCTGCGTCGTCGACCAAGTCCACGTTCCTCCTCCCTGTGACGAACGCAAGTACCAACAACGCTCCTGGACCAGCGGTTCCGAAAGAGAAGCGTAAGAAGAAAGCGAACGCCGGGAGAGCGCACGTATCGTTGGTCCCGACACTGTCGAAAGAAATGATTGCGAACGGCTGGTTCGTCCCCGAGTCGGACGGGAAGACAAAGAAGAAGAATAGGGCGCCGCCGACGAAGCGAACGACCGTGAAAGACGAACCGCTGCAGCGCAAACCACGCAAAGCGGCGGCGCCACCACTGCACAAGCCGAGTCTGCAGACTGGGACCCCTGTCGACGCTCTCCCGCTTGCTCCGATAGTAGCGAGTAGTCCAAGGACGACGCCATTCGAACCGAGTACGAGCATACCAAGCGTAGTGGCTCCTGCAGTTCCAGCCGCCGCCGCTGACGCAACGGTCGTGACTACCGTGAAGCACGCACTCGAGACGCCCGACTGGCGTCCTCCAGCGTCGCCGCCAGGCCCGCCCAGCACCGCGAACGCCGACGTCGCGACGTCGTTGAGTCCCACGAGCGACGCTGTTGTGTGGTCACGAGCAAACGCGAACGCGGCAGCGACCGCCGAAGTCGCAACGCTCGCAACGCCCGTGTCGCCACTGCCGAGTCCGCACGCGAACAACACAGTCGTGATCTTTTGCAAGCGCGACTTTCTGCGGTACCAAGCCGCGAAGCTCTGGAAGAAGTACGAAGAGAAGAAGCGCAAGAAAGAGTTCCAGACGGTGCAAGTGCTTGGGAAGCGGACGCGGTATGTGAACGCCAGGTATGAAGACGAACGCCCAGCGCCAGTGGTACGTGACCCAGCAGGTGGTTGTGGGCTTATTTGTGTGGCGAGTGGGTGCTGAGCGACGACGGGACGCGCTGTTTGCTGTGCAGCCTGGGAGCGTCAAGGCGAAGAAGCCGAGAGCAAAGAAGCGCGCATTGAAGGCTGCGAACCCGACTCTGAACGTGAACGTGAGCTTGCAGACTGGCGTGGACGACAGCGCGTTGGTGGCTTCGGCTCTGGTCGACGGCGCGCTGCTGCCTGCGTTGGCGCTTCCAGCAGCCGACAGGCAGCGGCTCGAGCGCAACGACAGAGCGACGGAAGACGCGTCGTTGCTGTCGTCTGCAGTGGTTGTCGAACGCGATGCGGACGTGGAAGTGGGAGCGACAGTGGCGACAGGGAGTACAGTGGATAGTGGCACGCCAGCTTCGCTTGTGGAGGAAGATGGAGCGCACTCAGGGATGCCCACGACGCAGAAGATCTCTGCGGAGATCCCAGTCGCTGTCGAAAGGGCGACGACGTCCGTGGAGCGTGCAGTGGTAGCGACACTGACGATTCCGACGGCGACTGAGACCGTTGAGGATGGCGACGTTGGACGCACAGAGGCTTCGACAACGACAGCAACGACGACAATAGTCAGCGAGTGCTGTCCAGTGTCGGCAACGGAGACTGGAGCGATCGTCGAGGACGAGGCGACACGGATGCGAGCGTGGACCGCTGATGGGGACTCAAGCCGCTTGGAAGGAAGTGACGGTGCTGTCGTCACGGAGAGGCGAGAGAGCTCACCGACTGGGGCCCAGTCGGTGAGCTCTCTGACTGGTGTGCTGACGCGTGCAGTGGAGACGCCAGCACTGCCAGCCACTGCCACTGGCGCCAATGACGGCAAGGAGCGCTCTCTTCCACCTCCAGCTGAAGCCGAGACCAGTATCGACTGACTTGTAAGAATGAATGCGACAAGAGCCAACCAACCAACCAACTCCACACACAGTGTATCGATAGTGGACAGTGTGTGAATGGATCTAATAGCAAGTAGAGGGAACGAATGGATGGAGAAAGCAACCCTCGCTCGAGTGTGTATTACTACAGCCTCTCGGCCACAGTCGACGTGCGCCCGTGCGCCCACCTCGACCACGTGACGTCCATGGCGAGCACACAACGCCGCCTACCCTTCCGCTTTTCAGAGGCGCCGTCAGGTAGGACGCGACTGGCGCGAGAAGCCCGACGCAATCGCTGTCACCGCCGCAATGGAAGCGCCACTACGCGCGCTTCTGCTGCTGGCGGAAGCGAGGCGGCGCCGCGCGGTTGCGGCGGCCTTCGACCGAGCGCACGCGGACAATGCGCTGGTGGATCGCCGCTTCAATGCAGTAGTAGTTCTTGATGTAGATCTTCGGCAGCGCGTACGACTCGTACACCGAGCACTCCTTCAGGTCACGGATCGCCGACTGGTCGACAATGTTGCTAGAGGACGGAGGAAGGCAGGCAGTCACACACACCAGTCAAGTTAGTCGTGGCTAGGTCGTGGTTTCTACTGGAAGCTCGCGGGCGTCGCAAGCGAATGTGTTGTCGGCCCTGCTCCCTCCCCTTCCTCTGCGCCGCAGCCACCAGCAGCAGCAACAACAACGACCCTCCTGTCTGCCTGTGTCCGTCTCCCGGCTCCTGTGTTGTCCGTCTTAAGTGTGGGTGTGGACGTAGCTGTTCGATGGCGTCACGTGCGGAACGCTCCATTGTCGCGTATGCGGCGGCTGTTTTGGTGGTGGTGGTGTTGTTGCTACTACTGCTGCTGCTGGGGGAGGAAGGAGCAGCCATTGCTTGCAGCGCACTGTCGACGCGTTCACACTGGAGAACGAACGCAAGAGACGACGTACCGCACGACGAAGCGCTTGATGGCCTTGTCCTTCGGGATGAGCTTGGCCGTGCTCACGCAGTGCACACGCTTGACGTGACCGCGTCCCTTCTTGTTGCGGCCGTGGTTTCTGCGCTTCACAGTCATGTTGTCGTCGTCGCCGGTGCCGTTCTCCAAACTAAACTGCCGCGCAAGACAGCGGCCGTGTGCTGCCCGAGCCAAGTCGAGCCAAGCGCTCGCGGCCACCCAAACAGCACGCACGAATGCATGCCATTCATTGGTGGAAAAGAAACCGACCCAAGCGAGAAATATGATTGGTAGAAAAGAAAGCAGCAATAAATACTAAATTACGAAAAGAGTTCAAAGCTACCTGGCTTTTATCACTTTGACCTCATGTGCGTGGGACGCGCACATGGACATGCTTGACCGTTCCGAGCATGACGCTTTGCAGGCAGGCGATAGGAGCTGGCGAGAAGCAAATGGATGCCTTCTTCTCACCTTATGTACTTGCAGTGATCGAGGCTCAGTTAACGAAGCCCAAGAGCTCCCCACAAGCCCAAGAGCTACTTTGAAGTACATAACGACAGCCATAGTGTCGTCACGCAGGCACTCGCTCTGGAAGTCCAAGTGGCGTCCAGTTCTTTTTCTTTCTTTTCGTTTATTCAGACACGTTACCGACCTCGCCACCACCTTTTCTACGCTGACACGCGCGCGTCGACGGTCGGAAGCAGCGTCAAGAGGAAAAGCGCAGCGAGCGAACGAGCGAAGGCGAACGCCACGTCCACGCGGGGTACGCTACTTCAGGTGCTTCATGATCTGTGGCACAGACTGCGCTCATGTACAAAACAGCACGCACACGATTGTATCCACACACACAGTAGCCGTTGTCAGTCCATCGAAGCACCCACACTCCCAAGGACAGGACAGTCCAGTCCGAGTCTTTCGTCTACGAACGCCATCCCACACACTCAGCACTAAACTGCACGTACGCATTTGTCGATGCAGTGGAGGTAGTCAAAGTACTGGCCGTCGCATGCGCCGACGCCCTTGGCCGCTACGCGCGCCACGCACGCCTCGTACTTCTGGAAGTAGTCGGCGCACTTGGGCTTGCACGCCTCACGGATCTGCGGCATCGCGTCGACGGGTTCCTCTCCGGCCTAACACGGTACCATAGATATCAGAGAGGGAAGGTCAGTGGCTACTGTAGGCTCATGGCTAGTAGAGGGGGGAGTCCGCGTTCCGGCGGTCACGCACCATGGCTGCAGTCGGACTCTTTTACAGGCGATCTCGTGTGTGTGTCGGCTCGACTGTGTGCGGTTGAAATTGAATTGAAATGAACGGCGCTGGTGCGACTCGGCGTAATTACGGCTGTAAAAACCGTTTTGACGCGTCCGGCTGTGTGGCGCTCCGAGCGACTGACGGAGCTGCTCACCCCCAGAACGCCTGCTGTGAACTTCGCCCGTCCTTCCTGTGCCCGAGATGCTTGCCCGCTCTGTGCGCTCGCTCGCTGCGGCCGCCGCCAAGCCGCGCGCTTTCCACGCGTCCGCTGTCGTGCGCAGCGGGGGCAACTTCCCAGTGGTGCGTCTTCTGTCCTGCAGCGTCGTCCGTAGGCGATAGATTGACTGTGCGCATCAATCATCCATCTCACACACTCTCTCTCTCGCGCGCAGCACCGCGACACGGATGACAACAACGCCGAGACGGCGTTCGACTTTTCGCCCGACAACTACGACCGCGTGCACGCAATCTTGGACCGGTACCCCGAGAACTACAAGGCGTCGGCGATCATCCCGCTGCTCGACCTCGCGCAGCGCCAGCACGGCGGCTGGCTCCCGCTCGCAGCCATGAACAAGGTCGCGCGCATTGTCGACGTCAAGCCGATCCAGGTCTACGAAGTGGCCACGTTCTACACGATGTTCAACCGCGAGAAGGTCGGCAAGTACTTTATCCAGCTCTGCGGCACGACGCCGTGCATGATCTGCGGCTCGGAGGAGATCAAGACGACGATCGAGAACCACCTCGGCATCAAGGAAGGCGGTGCGTTGAGTGGATCGAGAGATGCGGCTTGTTGCTGGCTCAGCGTGACGCCACCACTGACTGACTGACTGGCTATCTCTGTCGCTGTGCAGAGACGTCTGCGGACGGCCGCTTCACGCTGCGTGAGGTCGAGTGTCTCGGCGCGTGCTCGAACGCCCCAATGGTGCAGATCAACGACGACTTCTACGTGCGTTTCTCACTCTCTCTCTCTCTCCTCGTTTCGCTGGTCTCGTGACGCTGACACGTCCTTGTTGCATGGCTGCAGGAGAACCTGACGC
Source organism: Globisporangium megalacanthum (assembly GCA_023334115.1). Lineage (NCBI taxonomy): Eukaryota > Oomycota > Peronosporomycetes > Pythiales > Pythiaceae > Globisporangium > Globisporangium megalacanthum. The sequence goes on along the minus strand of JAASGD010001165.1, from coordinate 2,745 downwards.
CCGAGACGACGCGCCAGCTGCTCGACGCGTGCAAGGCGGACACGCCGCCGCCCATGTCCAAGTGGGGCAGTCTCCCGATGAACGGACAGCTCTCGTGCGAGGGGCCGCAGGGCAAATCGACGCTGCTGTGGGCCAAGCACCCCCCGCCGGGCTTCCGGATGCGTCCCGACAGCGAGCTCCAGCCCAAGGTGGACCCGTCCAAGATCAAAGAAGAAATGCTCTACTGACCGCTCGACGGGAGTGACCGCGTGCCAGGTTCCGCCGCTAGATTCGGAGACGCGCTCCACATCACTACCACCCGAACTGGCTGCCCGGAGGCGAGGAGATCCATCCGACCCTGTTTGCTCCCTCGTTTTTGTCGCACATCAACTTTCTACTGTAAACCACACGTGTGCACAATGGCTTTTTGGACAAATGGACAAATGCCCATGAACGTCGACGAGACCAGTGGGAAGAACGAACAGAGAGAACTCCACGAGCCCATTTCAAAAGGAGCTGAACATCACTCACGCTCCGTCGCTCACTTGCCAAAGAGCAGCGAGCGGCCGAATATCATGGCGGACGCAGTCACCCACCCCACGACGTTCCCTGTGCACAGTCCCGTGCACGTCACTGTCAGGTAGTCGGATACAGACACGATGTCGCGCTTGGCGCTGGCTCGTCGCCGTCCAGTCGCTTGCGTTCGCACAGCGCGCGGTCGGTAGCAGTAGTAGAGGCCCGCGAGCCCCACGACGCAGAACTCGAGCGTGAGCGTCACGCGCGTCGGGCCGAGCCAGCCGTACGTTTGCGCACTCGAGCCCACGAGCCCGCTCGTGAACGACAGCAGCAGTGGCGCGAGCTGCGAGAACGTCTCGGCAGTGTGGGGCTAGCCACAATAGTAAGAGCGATCGAAAGCGTGCGCGGTAGTGAGCTCCACAGCTCATCTTCGTCGCTCAGCACAGACAACTCCAATACGTACTTTAAGCGCGGGTCCGTAGTGGTCGTAGCGTCGCCGCATCTCTGGGTCGGACAGCACTTCGTACGCTGGTTGAAACGCAGCAAATGAAAGCGCAGATACGTTCAATATGAATGTCGTACACTTACGCACGCACACAGCCAGCGCAAGAGCAGCACCTTGTTTGATGGTCTGGAACTGCTCCGGGTCGCCACTCGGGTTCTTGTCTGGGTGGTGCTTGAGCGCCAGAAGTCGGTACGCTTTCACAACAGCCGCATGGCTGGTCAAACGACATACACACGCGCACACACAAGCACAGATCGTATTGCTCAGCATGCGCCAGGCACCATACACAACTAAATGACAGCAATCGACCACACCACACACCTCGCGCTCGGGTCGACGTCCAGCACCGCGTAGTAGGACGGCTCCTGCAGGTCGTAGATGACGCTGTGCTGGTCTGCGCTGCTGCTGCTGCTCGGCTGCATGCCGCGCTGTACTGTGCTGGGACGAGTGGAGTGGAGGTGCCGAGCGAGCGCAGAACGTGTGCAGTCAAATTGAGCAGCTCGTTCGTCAAATGAGCCCAGACTGCACCCGTCGTGACAGCTTCTAATCACTGTACCAGAACCGAACCACACTATGTTGGTGTGAAAGTTTACCTGACAGTGTGAAGAAACCTGATTACAACATATTTTCGGATAGTGAAGTCGAAAGTAGCGTTTCGAACAATATCTCTGGGCGTCGCATGACCAACGGACTGAGTGTTGGCACCACTTACTTCTTGTTGATGACCGCATGCATCTGTCAACACTGAGAACCAGAGGTATCCTCATAGAGTCGCATGGGAAATACTGCTAGGATTGCCAACAGAATCGATGACGTTGCAACGTACTTGCTGCTGGCAGCCAGCCTGGTCCAGAGCATCTACCGCCAACACTCTGCTCTCGATGTGCTTCGATTACGCATTCCACGCGAACGTGGACTCCGCTGCTTCATCATCTCCAGCGGTATTCTGCCTGAGGTTCGGGCGATATACCGGTGCTTGTGATCCTCAACTCTAAAGTGTTGGCTTCAAGTTGACAACGCAAGAGGAAGTGTTTATCTACGGTGTCTATTGCTCAGTCTCAATAGCAACGCTGACATCCTCTGGTGGTTGCGACGACACCTTGGTGAAATGGATATGTACAGCAGGTCTCCGGATCCCACGACAAAGTGACATTGACGTGGCAATCATCAAGCTGCCACCACATCGAACATCGAATGGTCGAGCAGCAAGCCTTGCTCGCTGTGGTGTCGATAGGGGATGATGCGGTGGTTCGTGGCGTTACGATGTGTGCTCGGACTGGAGCTGGAGGGATGGATATCAAGCCTCACAAGACTGACATGTCCAATACACCTCAGCACACTGATGAGAATGTGCAGTGGCCGCGTGCCAACTTGATCTGTAGGCTTCACATAAAGTGATTATTTAGACGAAAGGAGCGTTTTTGGTGCAAACATTCCGTGATGTTTATAACCAGTCTCCAAGAACCACTCATTTCAGTTTAAAACTGGATGGACAAGATCAAACGTCACTGTTTCCACGCTATGTTACAACTGGATGGAAAAGATCACACCAAGGACATGCCTACAAGCAAGATACCCACATGCGACCAACTCAGCACCTGTGCACTATCTGTAGTGTTGGGAGGACGATAAAGTACTCGTTGCTGCTGAGCTGCGTGATATCATGACCCACAGACGCGCCGTTCAGGAGCAAAATATTGTTGCGCTGCATTTCAGCTTCTCATTGTGCTGTGTGAGCCATGACG
>JAASGD010001164.1:0-12719 GCA_023334115.1 Globisporangium megalacanthum | reverse complement strand
TTTATCCGATTGTGCTTTTGTCTGGTTGTGTTCGGACTCTGTGGCCGACACATTTTATGATATCATTCGTTTGGCTGTTTGAATTGGAGCCTCTGTTTAATCGTCACATTCCGATCAAACAACCCCAAAATATTGATCGGACTTTGATCGGACTTTGGGGCTTAAAGATCGTCTTCCTGGACTGGTCCAGGATGGTGGTGAGTGAGGTATATTAGTCTACGTCTTGCGAGTCTTAATGCCCATTCATCAAGTTACTTTGCTTAAGCGGGTTCATCGGGAGGTCGCGGTCTGGTTCGGCTTACGGCGGCGACGGCGCTTCGTGGGGGTGCGAGCCGGCTGCTCGGTATAGCGCGCCGTTCTCTTCGAGTAGCTGGCGGTTGGTCATCTAGTGATTGCCATCGTTGTGTGCGTGTGCTTCGATCGCTAGTGCGGCGGAGCGTTTGGTCGGGAGTGTGAAATGCGCAGAGGGACAGCTGTCCATCATTTGGTTTGCCGCCTTGTCAGCCATGCGATTGTATACACGGTAATGGTGGCTCCAGCTTCGGACATCCATGCTGGCGGCGAGACGCCGGACTGCTCCGTAATGCATCGCCAGACGTGCGTTCTTGGGATCGCGGTGGTTCCGCTGTTGTGCTATTATCACCGCACTGTCGCTGACCACGTGGAGCGGCGTGTGTTGCGCATGGAAAGCTCGCCGTATGCCATGCAGTAGGCCGAGATAATCTGCCTCGTTGTTGGCCGTGCGCCTGTTAGCGTAGGACACGCTGCCCACCCACACAACCTTGTGGGTCGCCGTCGTGGTGTCTACCCAGACGATTGTGATGAAGTGGATGTAGTTCAATCGACAACGATACCCGGGAAGCGAAGGGGTTGTGCTAACCGGGGTCGAGTCGGCACACAGCACTCCAGGAATGCGTCCACACTAGACACTCAGACTCACACATGGGTCTGGGAATCGACGTGTATGTGCAGACTCTTCTCTCTCTTTCATAAGGTCAGTCCTTTCACAGTTGTGTACCCTTTACGTAGTCCTTTCAAAGCCAGGAGATCTGTATGGGAGCACTTCCAACCGGACTCGGCACTCCGTCAAGCGATACAAGAAGACATTCACTCGGTTCGAAACCCGGGTCAAAGTAGGCCTCTCGCCTTCGCACCCGGTCTCTATTCAATCTTTCTCTTAATATGGAAGGGTACACGCACCTCGTATCCCCAGCAAGTGCCTTCACACCTGGCTCTCGGCTTCCTTTTACTCGCACTCTTTGCACTCAATATCAAGGACCAGGGTCGGACTTCTCCTATCCTAGCCAGTCAGGCTTGTTCACGAACTTCCGCTTTCACACTGGCATATTCAATTCAGGCGCTAATGCGCTTGGTTACACAAACCAACGTACCACTCCCACCTGTTGTGCGAACATCAAACGGCTCAGCATTCTTGCCCGTCGACGCTCTTTGCATCGTGCTTCGCCGACTTGCGTATCCTGGTCGCTTTGGAGACCTCGCAAAACTGTTTGGACACCAACACAGCGAGATCTCAATGGTAGCCAACTGGGTGGTGGATTTCATCGTTTGCACGCTGAGAGGAGTGTTATCTTTGATTCGCCGTGCATTGCCAAGCGACCGTCTCGTCCTCCTTGCTGGCGCTGTCCGCAGGCGCGGAGCACCTCTGACAAACTTTATCGGCTTCATTGACGGCACCGTTCGCGCAATCGCACGCCCGACTTCCGATCAGCGCGAATTGTACAATGGGCACAAGCGCAAGCACGCGCTATAGTATCAAGGCGTGGTGGTCGCAGACGGCATGTTCGGCGACATGTTCGGTCCGGTTGTTGGCTGCCGGCACGACATGTATCTTCTCAAAAAGAGCAACGTCCTGGAGGGGCTTCGCGACGTATTGGGGTGTGGCGGGCAACAATTCTGCGTCTACGGCGACCCGGCGTACGTTCTCCGTTCCGAGCTGCAAATAGGGTTCAAGGGGACTGCACTGACCGAACAGCAACAAGAGTTCAACGCCGCCATGAGCGCTGTTCAAGTGTCCGCCGAATGGGGTTTCGCCAACACCACAAACCTCTGGGCATTTCTTGACCTAAAGAAAGCGATGAAGATAGGGATGTCGCCGGTCGGGAACTACTACCTCGCTGCAGTGATCATGACAAATATACAAAACAGCGCCCACCCCAACGAGATCAGCCAGTTCTTTGAAGTTACCCCTCCAACTTTGAGTACATTAGATCAGGGCTCCAGCTATAGAGTGAATCAATGTAGCTGAGTACATTGTAAATTTTAGCTGCGACAACATTGTTTGCTATTGTTCTTTCCCTAGTTTCACTTCAAGCGCATTGAGAACCGACAACAACGCGATGCGCTCGTTCGACTCAATCAGTGCACGGCTCTCCACTAACGCAACACGCCTCTCCTCTAGTGCCAACCTGCGCTCCTCGAGCTCGAGCTTTTTTTCTGCAGACTCACGCTCGGCGGTGTCGCGGGCTCGCAAAAAGTCGGTCAGCTCGCTTCCCTGTTCTCCTCTCGCTCGCTTCCTGTCCTTGTATCGCATCCCTTCAAGCGCTCGTTGCCTCAGCTCGTCGCCCTTGCGCTCCATCTCGGCGGCCGATTCGGCCTTTTCCTCTTTGCGCTCCTTGGCTTGTTCTTCTTGTGAGTCAGTAAACTCAATGAGCTCGCTCAGCAAAAGGTCGATCTCACGAACATCTTCATCGACACCGCTCGCTCGCTCGCTCGCCCTCTCTTTCGCTTTATGAGCTTTCATCAATGCTGCGATCCGTTCTCGCGCGCGCCGCCCGTCGATCCCACCGCCGACTGCCGTTGCAACGCGCGTCCACATCGTGCGCACTGAGCCAAAATCTACAGCAAATGGGTTGGGCGCGAGGGTCTCTTTCACAAGCTGCTCGTCGTCGGTCGCGGAAAAGCGGAATTGCGCTTTCCTGGCCTTCTTGGCCGACGGCGTCTCGAGCAGCACAGCGCTGCTGTGGTCGACGTGATCCTGCTCGCTTTCTTGCATCGCATTCGCTGTTCAAACTCTTTTGCGGCAAGTTAACGTCCGTCCTCGGACGTGTGCCGCCTCCTCCACCCGTCTAAAACGAGCATGTCGAACGACTATTGGATGCGATTTCACGAAAGGGTTAGGGATCACGCACCCACACGTCCGTTTAAGTTGCGTCTGAACTTCTCTTTTGATTACCATTTTTAGGAAACAGGAAGAACACGAACTTAGGAGAGTGGTCACTGTACCCATTTTTGGGACCTGATCGAAAGTGCAGCTATGGTCGTACTTAAATGGGCAGTTACGGTACTTCCCTGAAAAGGAGTCCGGTGACCAGCCAATTCAGTAGGGACTTTCCCCTCAACCATCCAAGCCTCTCCGACTCTTTCTCAAGGTGGGAGAAAGGAGTCCAGCCTCGTACGGTAGTAGAGTTGCAATAGCATTGATCTCCGAGCGAGAGAAGCAGAAAAGGGACCTGGTGTCTTCGTCCGTGAGGCTGTCAACGTTGAAACGCGGGCCGATGGTCAGTGCGCGTGTCGGCCGTGCTGCTGCGGCGATCACAAGCGCCTCGGCGCCTCCGAGCAACCCCCCCGCCACGAGAAGTGCTAGCGTGCTGCTTTCAGTCATGCCGGTGTGTGTGAGGGTTGTCGACTCGGTTTGTGGCGCTCATTCGTTTCTGTTTGCTGCTCTGAACTTGATTGGACGTGCGTGTGAGTCGCAAACCATAACCTCTATCTGGGTTGGCGACACGTTTGAGAGAAATCTGAACTTCTGTAATCCTAACGTAATCCCAGACCGAGTAATCACCGCGATGACGTCACTCAGATGAATGATGTCATTTACGGTATGAGTCGTACCGGAAGATCGCAGGCGTGGCTTCAGCGTCACTTGAAGGTCGACTTGAGCGGAACGCGACTGGGTAATCGTCTTGAGCAAGGTTGTGTCATGGCGGGAGCACTTGGAAACGGGTGCACGATGCCGGGCTTGACGGCCGTCGGCTGGACTCTCAGTCGTTAACTCGATGAACAGTCGCCAGTCGTTTGTCGCCTGGCCACTCCGTGCCACGCCCCGCTGTGGCTGTTCGAGCTGGTTGGATTCTTGATCGTGGGATGACGTGACGACCTTCGAGCCCGACCCGGGCGGGTCAAAGCCGGGAATGCATGACCGCACTGGTACTGGTGGGTTCACCGTGCTGTTGCTTCTCAGCCGCGTCGCTTGGACGCCCGCGTTGCCGAATCTTTCGCCGTCCGAGCTGGGTGTCCTCTTGGTAGTCGGACAGCGTGACGGCGTTACGATACGGGCTGACGTCATGTGGCAAACTTCAACTGTCAACCCGGGTCGAGGCGGCTGGGTATAGTACATTAAGCAGACTTCCGACGTCGGGCCTGGACCTTCGGCCAGCCACGTCGGCACCTGGGGTCGGTTTGCACACTGCAACTCGCAAGAACGTCACGTCGTCAACTTCGGCTGTCAACACGGGTCAAGGCGGCCGAGTCGAGTGCCGTGGGCAGACTTCCCGCTTTGGGCTTCACGTTGCCCACAGGGTAGTTGCTGACCCGGCTCCCAGGTATCGGCGGTTGGTCCGGCTCTTCTCAGTACAATGACCGTGCCGAAGCCCGCCCGTTGCCGCGATGAACAGATCGCCGGTGTCACTCAGTCTCCTGTACGACTCAATGCCGGGAACGCGCTTGCCCGGAATGTGCTTGCCCGAATCGCCCGGTCGCTACATCACACGATCACTGAGCCAGCTCCGCCTGGGCCGAGGTTTCCCCTCGGCCCACCGTCAAAGAAGAGCAGAAAGAACGCCGCTTCCGGCGGCGCTGGCATGGGCGCGTGCCCAGCATCCTCCGCGTACAGCAGTAGGTCGATGCGCCGCACACAGTTCTCCTGCCAGCCTGTCGGTGGGACGCCGCAGCTCCGTGCACATGGTTTGAGCCAAATTGGCGAGACCAGCGAGGGTCCTCGTCGCCGCCGCCGCCAGCACCATCGTCTGAGCGGAGGCGCCTCCAGCCACCGTGCGGATGTGTTGTAGCCAGAGCGAGGCAATGACAGAGCAGCAGCTGTACCTCCACGCCAACTCGGCCGCACATTGGAGCTGGTCCAAGTGCTGGGTGCTGAGTTGCTTGCGTCTGTCGTCTGCGATCAGCATTTGCCAGGCACCCTTGGGCGGGGCTGGGAGTTTGAAGGCAAAGACTTCGTGTGCGGCCGTGGTGGCCGAGCTTACTCCAAGCCGCCGCCAGCGCTTTCCAATGTCGCGCCAGAGGGCCGACGCCTTCGGGCAGCTCCAGAAAAGGTGGTGGCGCGAGTTTGGCGCCCCGACACACCCCTCGTGCGCGCAGCTCACTGACTCGTCCCGTCTGTTCCAGTACGAAAGCTGCTGGCCTTCCGCCGAAGCAGAAGCCGACGCTCGTACACATTGGTGCCTTCCTGTTTTGAGCAGTCCGCCCACTGTACGCGGGACAGCGCGAGCTGGACTGCGTACGCGTCGCCGTGTTGGGTGCCGTGCTTTGCTGCTGCCCCGTCCCGCTTCCTCTCGCCTTGCTCTGTACGCTTTGCGGAGACCTGCGCCTGGACTGGTCCAGGAGGAACCTGTGTACCCACATGTTGCGTTCCAGGTCGGGCTCGCGGAAGCGCGTGACAGCTGAGCGGTTCTTGTTGAGCAGAGAAGTATACCAGCGCCGTAACTGTGCTGCTACTTGCGTGACGTCGCAGTGACGTGCTGTGCTCTCTCCAGTCGAGGAATAGGTACTAGTACATCGTGTGTACCACATACCGGTACTGTACCAATAACCACACAACCAGAATCGCAAACCCACTTGTGTCGAAATCGCAGTCCACGGATTCAATTCACTCAACCACGAGGAAGCGGAAGATGGCGCTCCTTTTGCTCCCGGCGCTCGAGACAAAAGCAGCGGTGGATGACGCGATCCGCGGCACTAAGGACAAGGTGCTCGTGCTGCGCTTCGGCCGCGCGAGTGATCTCGTGTGCATGCAGCAAGACGACATTGTACGCATGTTGGATGCCGCTGCCGCTGCTCATGAAACCAAAGAATCTGATAACTGCGCGATTGCGATTGTGATTGCGATTGCGATCACGAGCCCAGCTCGCCAAGTGCGAGCGCGAGCTCTCGCGCATGGCGCAGATCTTTGCCGTTGAAGCCGAGCGCGTGCCGATCTACTGCCAGTACTTTGACATTTCGCTCATCCCCGCCACGGTCTTCTTCTTCAACGGCCAGCACATGAAAGTCGACTACGGGTGCGTCGTCCGGCGTGGTCCAGCTATCGAGTGGTTGACTACCGAGTACTGACTAGCAGTGTGTCGGTCCTGTCCTTCTGACGCGGTTCAGGACGCCGGACCACACCAAGTTCATCGGTGCGTTCCGCACGAAACAGGACCTGATCGACCTCGTCGAAGTGATCTTCCGTGGGGCTCGGCGTGGCAAGCAGATCGTCGCGAGCCCGATCGAGCAGTCTCGGATCCACCAGTACGACCTCCTCTACAAGGATATCTGAGCCTATACTCGCGCGTCACTGCGGCGTCTTTGCGACGACTGGGCGGTTCACAAAGAGCTCGTGTACGACGCGGTGCTTCTTCTCGCTCGCCCGCTTCGCGTCTTCGATGCGAGCGGCGGACGGGTGCGGCGCTGGACGACTCGTCCCAGCTTTCGGAGAGCTACGGACGACCTGGAAAGGGCGCGAGAGCGTCCCAGTCGCCAGTGGCTTGACCGCGTACTGGACCAACTTGTTCTACTCGATGGAGCGAATCCGAGAACACCGTGAGTCTCACCACAGCAAACACGAACCGAACTGAACTGGCCCTGGCAACGCACTCGCACCTTGGTCTCTTGGTCGCTTGGATCGAGCGCCAGTGCACGCTGGTAGTCGGCACACGCAGCGTCGTGCTGGTCGAGGTACCTCTCCGCGTCGCCTCGACGCACAAAGTACACGGCGACCGTCGCGTCCTGCGCGATCGCGTCGCTGAACTCGAGCGCGGCTCGCTCAAACTGCGCCTTGTTGAAGAGCTGCACGCCAATGTGGTAGTGCACAAGGGCGACGCGGGCGCGGATCGTGGCGCTCGCTGGGAGTAGCTCGAGTGCGTGGTGGTAGTCGGCGAGCGCCTGTGCAGCGCAAGCGGTGTGAGGGCCTGCCTCCACGAACCATATCATCCCATGCGAAGGCCAGCAAAGAGATGATGAGGACAATCCCACCCAGCAGCCAACGTACGGCTTGCAAGTTCCCGAGCCCTCGGTACGCGTCGCCTCGGTGCACAAAGTGCTCGACGTTCTCCCGCGGCTCGTGGAAGCGCGTCGCGAGCTCGGCTTCGCCTCGCATCGCTTCGTTGAACGCGTTGAGCGCCAGTTGGAACGCCTTGTCTTTCAAGAACGCGAGCGCCAGGTCGGCCAGAATCCGGTTCCGCAGTGTCGCAATCTCTCGGTACGCAGGCGACCTGTCGACCGCCACTGCCGTTGTCGCTGTCGTTGTCGGAATACTCGTCTCTCCTTGACTCGCTGCCTTCGTCTGCTCGACGATCCTGCGACGGTGGAGCGCCATGGCTTTCTCTGCGTCCTGGAGCGCGACGTGGAGTGCTCCCAGCTCACAGTGCGCCGCTGCACGGAGGACGTAGAAGCGCGCGTCGTCTGGTGCGATCGCAGCTGCGCGGTTCAAGCACGTGATCGCAGCTGCAAAGTCGCGTACGAGCGCGTGGCGACGCGCTTGGTCGTAGATCGTTTGCGACTCGTTCCGGAGCCGCTCTGCGTGCGCGACGACCTCGGGGTGGTCTGGTGCGAGCGCTGCGGCCCGCGCAATGTCGCTGCTTGCACGGTCGTGCTGGTGGAGGCGCCAGTGCAGCTTCGCACGCAGCACAAAGTACTCGACGTCGTGGGCGTTGAGACAGATACAGTGGTCCACGTCCGCGAGCGCGTGCTCCAACGCCCCAGCGTGGATGTGGGCGAGCGCCCGGTGGAGCCAGTAGCTCTCTTCGAGTCCGTTAAGGTGGATCGCTTCGCTCAAGTACGCGATCGCAACTGCCGGCGTGTCGCCGAGCCGCAAGAGCGAGTACCCGTGCAAGTGGAGCAGTGCCGCGAACGCGTCCTTGATACGCTGAGGTGGGCTCGCGTCGATCGCAAAGAGCTTGCGGTAGCTCGCCATGGCGGACTTGACGTCCCCGAGCTCACAGAACACGTGCGCGCGCTTCGCGTACAGCTCGCTCTGGCTCGGCTGCAAGAAGATGGCTTTGTCGAGGCACTCGAGCGCGCTGTCGAGGTCGTGGCTCGCGATGAAAGCGTCGGCTTGCGCTTCTTTCTCACGAGTCGCGTTTTCGGGTAACCAATCGTCTCGGCTAGCGGCAGTAGCGCAGCGACGCCGATTGTTGCGGTGCACGACTGAGACCGCTGCGTCTGCGAGCGCATCAGTGGTGCTGCGGTTGTTCATCACGCCGGCGAGCTTGGGACTGGTGGGAGGGAGGGTGGTGGATACCGGTATCGTACTGGTATTGGACTTGATGAGTTCTTAAAGTGACTTTAATCTTGAAGAGTCGTGACGGAAGATGGTGACTGTGAAGCCCGTGGTGAAGACGTCGACGATGGAGCCGGAGCTCCAGGACGAGGTGATCGCAGTGGCGCAGCACGCGATGGACACGGAGGCGGACGAGCAGCAGATTGCGGCCAAGATCAAGACGCACTTTGAGCAGAAGCACCACGGAATGCTCTGGCACTGCTGCGTCGGCCGCAACGTCGCGTGCTACGTTACGCACGAGCAGTCCAAGTTCCTCTACTTTTACATTGGACAAATGGCGGTCGTGCTCTTTGCGACCGCGTGAGTGTGGAAAAGAAGAGCATCCTATCGCACCGCAAGCAACTACTGTAGTAACCACTACGTACTACTACTGTCCGACTGCTGGAGTTGTCTGCGCCACACGTGCATGGTTCGACCACAGCGTTTGCTGTTTCAATTAACAGACGACGGGGCTGGGCGCTGTTCGACCCGCTATCCTTAGCCTTGAGCCCTCAGCACAATTGAACGCTTGTCGTGTCACGTCTGTGGCGACAACGACAGCAGACAGGGCGGGTTGCACGCAAGAGCGATGGTAGAGACCACTGACGCGGCGTCCTCATCGACGGAGACGCCAGGGTCGTCGTCCGTGGCGTTTGGCTCAGGACTGCAACGACCGAAACTCTCACGGCAGCGGTCGCGTGCGGCCACGAGCACGTCGCCGCCACCGCCACTCCCACTCATTTCGCTGCCTCCCGAAGACGAGTTCGACGAGTTCAGCACCTCCACGCGCTCAGGCTTCGCCTACGAGCTGCCATACGTCGACCTGCCGCTTGAAGAGTATGACGACACGTCCGCCTCGTCGGCCGACTTGGACGCTGAGGCGGAGGCGACCAATAGGTGGCGGACTCGCGATGCGCTCCCACTCGCGCCAGATCCAGATCGCCTCAAGAGCTGCCACCTGCTGAGCGCGTACATGACCCAGAACGAGATGTACCAGACCGCCCGCCACGGCTTTGGCATCGACACACGGCTTGTGTACAAGCGCAGCAAAGGCACGGACGCTCCCGTGCCGACAGTTGGCACCGCAGGAAGCAGCACAGACGACGACGTGCGCTTTAACGCGCTGTTTGAGAGCGGGAACCTCGACCGCGCGTACCGCATCCACGGCCGCCACTACGCGTCGAGCAGCGAGTTGCTCGGTACCTCTCCGTCGTCGACGGCATCGCAGCTGCCGCCGCTCGCGTACTTTGTCCAAGTCGACCTCGAGTACGATCTCTACTGCGACGTCGATGTGAACACACACGGCCACGTCCAGTGGTACTTCTTCCGCACGACAGTCGCAGCCACAACCGCTCCGAGTCGTCTCCAGTCCGCGAGCGGCCAGACGACAACGACAACGACCAAAGTACGCTTCAACCTCCGCAATATGCTCAAACGCGCGAGCCTGTACAACGACGGCATGCTCCCGGCCGTGTACATTGACGGTCCTGCGAGCGTCCGACGCGGCTGGCACCACGCAGGCGCGAACGTGTGCTACTTCAAGAACGCCGACACGTACCGGAACCGCAAGATTGGCACAGTCCAGCACTTCTACACGCTCTCGTTCGTGTACGAGTTCGCTACGGACTGGACCAGCAGCCGTCCGACGACCGACGTAGACGCACCACGGACACTGACGCCTGCGACAGTCGTGTACTTTGCCCACTGCTACCCCTACCCGTACACGCGGCTCCAACGGTTCCTACTGACGCTCCAACGCGACCCGGAGCGTCGGCGCCACCTCAAGCGCCGCGTCCTCTGCAAGACGCTCGCAGGCAACAACTGCGACGTCGTCACGATCACGGACTTTGCGATCGAAGACGCGGCCGAGACGCCGTACGCAGCCAAGCGTGCAGGCGTCTTCCTCACTGCACGCGTGCACCCGGGCGAGAGCAACAGTAGCTTCGTTATGCACGGTCTCCTCGACTTCCTCACGGGGAACTCGCTCGAAGCGCGGTACTTGCGCCACCACTTTGTCTTCAAACTCGTGCCGATGCTCAACCCCGACGGCGTCGTGCACGGCAACTACCGCTGCTCGCTCGCGGGCACAGACTTGAACCGGCGCTGGGCGACACCGAGCGCAGAGCTGCACCCGACAATCTTTGCTGCCAAGACAGCGCTGCTGTCGATGAAGACGGCGCGGCCGCTCGCGCTCTACTGCGACTTCCACGGCCACAGCCGCAAGAAGAATGTCTTCTTCTATGGCTGTCGGCCGTTCGCACCGAGCTGTCGCGCTGACGCGGCGCGCGTGCGCGTGTTCCCGCACTTACTCGCGAAAGCGAGCAGCGCCCATCATGGCGGCTTCTACAGCTTCGCAGACAGCACGTTCTCTGTGAGCCGGGCGAAGAAAGGCACGGCCCGTGTCGTCGTCTGGCGCGAAGCCGCTGTGCTCCACAGCTTCACGCTCGAAGCGTCGTTCTTTGGTGTCGGAGTGAACAAGAAGCAGCACCAGCTCACGGGTATAACGACGACGACAACGACGACAGGAGGGCTGAACCACTTTACAGCGTTCGACTTGCGAGCTGTCGGCGCCAAGTTCTGCACCGCGCTGCTTCCGTTCGCGCGGGTCGTCAACTTGGACCGAGTGACTGCGCTCGCGGATGCTCACCTGGCGCACCGAGACGCTGGTTCGTTGTCGATGCTTCCGAGCGAGTCAACGACGCCAGGTTTCCCGCTTCAGCCGTGCGAGACGTCGCCGACAGTGTTGAGTGATCGGTCGGTGGCAATTAACAAGCTCCTATTGACACCACTCCACTCCCAGAACGCGCTGGTCCCGAGCAGCCAGCGAGCGGACAAAGAGGAGCCGCACCCCCTCCTCTCTCCGAACCAACTTGACCGCCGTCTGTCCACGCCGCGACAGTTCTGCGAACCGCAGGACGTCGCGTCTCCGCCATCGGAGGTCGCTGCTGTCGTTCGGAGCGTGCCGACGCCGCCACTGGTGTCGAGCGGACCGAGTCACTGCTCGCCGTCCGAGTTCGACGCGCTCTTTGCAGACGACGACATGGCAGCGCTGCTCTCGCTCGCAGACCCGCAAGTGCTCTTGAAAGAGATCGAAGCAGCACTGCCAGACTGCCTCGCTGACGGCACTGACGACGACGACGGCTCAGTCGGCTCCGAGTCCGACCCGTCGGGCGACAACATGGAGACCAAGGAACTCGAGAGCGTTCCGTCCTGGACAAGTATCCGGTCGCGTCGGACCGAGAACGCGGTTGCCGACTTGCCAGCGACGAAGCTGCAGCGAGCGCGGCCACTCCGCCTGCTGCGACACCTATCAGAGCCGAGACTGTGCGTCTGTCTGCCTCTCGTCTCACGGTTGCGCTTGTGGACGCCAACGAACTGATGGACTCACGTGCTTGCTGGTGCGAATGGGGGTGTTCCAGACACCGCGCTCTGAGTTTGAAGAAAGCTCCCGAACCGGTCGCAGCGGAGCCTGTTCTCGTGGAGCCCAAGGCCGAGCCGCAGCCTGTTGCAGTCGTGCCTGCGGCGACGCTCGCGCCCGTGCGAACGCGACCGAAGGCTCCGGTCCGCGTCGCGTCGCTCCGCAGCCTCCCGAACGACCGGAACCGCGACATTGCGTCGCTCCACTTGCGATCCGTCCAGCGACGCTCCAAGTCCCGCCGCGAGCTCCAGCAGCCAGTGTGCGAAGCGATCGAGTACTGAGGGAGGATGAGAAGGAGCTCGGACCACTCACGACGATCACGAAACGCACACACACACAAGACCCCAATGTCCGGGACAGTCCTTACGAGCGTTCTCACACTTGGTTAATGCGATCGCCGGTACTGGCACTGTCGTCGTCGTCATCGTCGCCTTGGATGAAGATGCTTGGAGGGCGTTGGCGTCGGCGCAGCGGCGACACGGGGACGTCCGGTTCCCCGGCCGTGTCGACGCCCGAGTCGGTGCTGGCGTCGGACCGAACGTCGTCTGGATCCAGGAGCCCCTCAGAGCTCGTCACGCTGTCTGTGTGGTCCATACGACGCACAGGCGGCAGCTGCGCTTTCGCTTTCGGCGAGCGCTGGACGCGCGGCAGGTTCGTCCACGCGCCTTCGTCGACCTTGCGGATGAGCTGGAACTCGCCCACTTTCTTCACTTTGAACACCAAGACCGCGGTGAGGTAGATGAAGACGACGTTGATCCACACGAGCATCGCACTCCCGACCGCGATCTCGTAGAAGACGAGCCGCTGCTCTTC